>PJEM01009437.1:0-71573 GCA_004023845.1 Helogale parvula
AACTACCGAGTTCAGGATGGTGTTTTTATCTGGGGAAGAAGAAAGGAGCTTTGGGATCAGAGAGTAGTATGCACGAGGCTTTCCATTACATCTGTAATATTTAGTATATGTTTAATATGTATATTTATTTTAAAATATAGGAGTCCTATACAAGGCCTCCCTTGTAAAACTTAGGAAAATGTACCCAGCACCTCATAGGCATGGTTTGGATACTATATTAATAGAAGGTGCCAACACAGCCCCGTGTCAGGGCTTATAACTTTCGGAGCCAAACGTACCCACCCCACCCCACGTCAGTGGTCATATGGGACCCATGCAACCATATGTATGTACCAGCCTGATTCTGTACGTCAGACAAACCAACCCATCTTCTCCTCCTTCCTTGCATCTCAGAGTCAAAGGGGGAGATCTGTCTTCTGGCCAAGGCAAACCCCTCCAGCTGGGCTGAGCTGGGCTCATTTCTCCTCACCTTTCCTCTATCATTAACCCCTCAGTCCTGCAGCTCCAGCTTTGCTTCCCTACTTGCCCTTTCTCCCAGCCTTTGGCCCTGTGTTTCTGTGTGCCACTACTCCAGCCCACTGTGGTGTGGCTTTCTCTTTCACCACACCACTGAAATCAGTGTCATCTGCAAAGTCACCAAGGCCCTCTCACTCTCAAAGATAAGGAGCCACTCTGCAGTTCTTGCCTCACTTGATCTTTGCAATGTTTGGCACCTTCCTTGGAAAACTCCTCTTTTGGCTTCTGTGACGTTATTCTCTCTTGCATTTCCTTCCTTTGGCTGCTAGTCTGTTTTATGGCTCTTGTTCTACCTCCCGGCTTGTGAATGCTAGTGTTCCTAACTCACCCCTGCTTCTTCTTACTCTCTACTAGTCAAGTAGCTTCAACACTTCCTTAACAAATATTTATTGAACACCTATTGCATGCTAGGCACTTTTCTAAGTGCTAGGGTTCAGCAGTGATAAGGCCTTGCCCACATGGAGCTAACATTCCTGTGAGGGGAGACTGACAGCAATGGCTTAAAAAATAGATCTATAATATTTACATGGTGATCAATTCCATGGAGAAAAATACAGGAAAGTAAGGGGATACATGTGCAAAAGGAAGGGCCCCGTTGTATCCGTTGTATAGCAAAAGGTCAGTAAAGCCTCATTTAAAAATTGACTTTGGGGCTGACACCTGAAGGGAGTAAGATTTGTGAGCCATGTGGATATTTGGTGGAAGATCATTCCATGCAGAAGGAACAGCAAGTGCAGAAACTCTAGGGTGAGAGTGTTCCATGTTTGGGACATGTTGAGTTTGAAATGTCTATTATACATTTAAGTGGAAATGCCAAGAAGGATATATACATATATATATGTATATCTCCTTTCTAGAATATAAGCTCCATTTGAACAAGAGCCTATAAAATAGACCAAGGTCCCACCAGCTAAAGGGAGGAAATCCAAGAGAGAATAATGCCCTGGAAGCCACAAGAGGAGTCTTCATAAGGAAGGTATCAAATATTGCAAAGATTAAGTAGAGAACTACAGAGTGGCTCTGTCTTTAAAATTTAGAAGGCCTTGGTGACTTTACGGATGGTAGTCATCTCATATATCATATAGATATATTTATATATACCGTATCTATAATAAAGTAGATTTGAGGAGGAGCAGGTTTGCTAGAAGTGGGAGAGTGAATCAAGAGTTTAATTCGGACTAGGCTAAATGATAGTGTTTATTAGAGATCAACATGGAGATATAAGTAGGTACCTGAATTTACTTAAGAAATTGTTTTGTTTTGAGAAAGGGCACAAGTGAACGAGGGGCGGAGAAAGGGAGAAAGAGAATCCCATGAGGAGCAGAGAGGGAGAGAGAGATAAGCGGAGCTCACCTGAAGTGGGGCTTGTGCTCACCTGAGCAGGGCTCAAGCTCACACAAAGTGGGGCTCCAGCTCACCTGATGTGGGGCTTGAACACACAAAAGCTTGAGATCATGACCTGAGGCAAAGTCCAATGCTTAACTGACTGAGCCACCCTGGAAATATTTATTGGGCACCTGGAATTCCATGGCTGTTAATAGTAGAAGAGTTTATGTTGGATTAACCCTTTTGCAAATAAGAATCATAAACTCTGGAGGAAAAAAATTACCTAAAGGCATTAAAAAGAAACCAAACTAGAAACTAGAGAAGAGTTAACACTTAGAAGAGAATGGCACTAGATGACTTACTGTTTGTTTTTTTAAAATGGCTTTCTGCCTCAGGTCAAGCAGTTAGAATGTGGATAGAAACTCACAGTTTTGATTAATTTATTTGAGGAATTAGCAGACAGAGTGAATCTATCACAGCAACGAGAAAATAGTAGTGTTAGTGGGGTGTCCTAGAAAAGAGAGAATCACAGAGGAGAGGTTCCAGATTCTGTGCATTAAGTTCTCCCAATCTCTGGCTGAGCTCTGAACTACACACATGTGGGGGCAGACTTCAGTCAGCCCAACTAATGATAGAACTGAATGGAAATTTCAATCACAGAGGAGAAAAATTTAGTAACCAAGTTAACACTTTAGTAAAATAAAAAATTCAAAGCTTAATATAACAAAAACCATAGTCTCTACAATGTGCCATTTACGATGTGCAAACACAACACAAAATCACTAGATAACCAAAAAAGCAGAAAATGTGACCCATAATCAAGAGAAAAGACAATAAATGGAAATTGATCCTAAGATGAGCAGAAATCAGACTTAGGACACAATTCTTTTAAACTGTAGGGAATGCAAACTGGTGCAGCCACTCTGGAACACAGTGTGGAGGCTCCTCAAAAAATTTAAAATAGAACTACCCTGTGACCCAGCAATTGCACTGTTAAGTATTTATCCAAAGGATACAGGAGTGCTGTCTCAAAGGGACATGCACCCCAATATTTATAGCAGCACTATCGATAATGGCCAAAGTGTGGAAAGAGCCCAAATGTCCATAGACTGATGAATGGATAAAGAAGATGTGGTGTGTATATATATATATACATAATGGAATATTACTCAGGGTTCAAAAAGAATGAAATGTTGCCATTTGCAACAACATGAATGGAACTAAAGTGTATTATGCAAAGTGAAATAAGTCAGGGAAAGACAAATATGATTTCACTCATGTGGAATTTAACATGCAAAACAGATGAACATAAGGGAAGGGAGAGGGAGACGAACATCGACAAAGAGAGAGAGACAAACCAAAAGAGAATCTTAAACACAGAGCACAAACAGGGTTGCTGGCAGGGTGCTGGGCGAGGGGAAGGACTAAAGGGGTGAGGGACGTTGAGGAGGACACTTGTTGGGATGAGCACTGGGTGTTATATGTAAGTGATGAAACACTGAATTCTATTCCTGAAATTATTATTACACTATATGTTAACTAACATGGATTTACATTTAAAAATATAAATAATTAAAATAAAGGAAAATAAAATAAACAAACTAGCTATTATAGGTGCACCCAGAGGGCTCAGTCAGTTAAGCGTCTGACTTCGGCTCAAGTCATGATGTCACAGCTCACAAGTTTGAGCCCTGCATCGGGCTCTCTGCTGTCAACATGGAGCCTGCTTCGAATTCTCTGTTCCCCTCTCTCTCTGCCCCTCCCCTGCTTGTGTGCACTCATTCTCTCAAAACTAAATATTAAAAAAATAAACTAGCTATTATGACTGTTAATGACACAAATGAAAATATGCTCATATTGAGCAAATAGGAAACTGCAGCAGAGGGAACAAAACTATAAAAAGGAAATCCTAGAAGTGAAAAATAGAGTATCTGGAATAAAAAATTCACTTAATAAGGTTAACAGATGATTGGAAATAATGGATGGAAGAGTCAGTAAGCCCAAAGGCTTACTTAAAAAGATGAGGAAAAAAAGTTGAAGAAAAATTAATAGTGCCTCAATGACTTGAGTCAACATCAAAAGCGTTAACTAGGTGTAATCTTATAATCCCCAAAGAAAGTAAGAGATAAAATAAATCAGAAAAAATGTTTTAGAAAAATAGTGGCTAAAATTTTTTCCAAATTTGGTGAAAGACTCAAAATTACAGATTGAAGATGCTTACTAACCCCAAACAAACAAACCAAACCTAGGATAGGTAAAAAAACAAAACAAACCGAGACATACTTATGGAGCACCTACTATGTGTTGGGCAGTTTTGAGCAGTGGAATAAAATAATGTGCAAGAGAGTTGTAATTCCTCTCCTCATAGCCAATACAAATGTATACATTTTTTACTGAGAAAACATGTTTTTAAATATCAACTGATCTTTACTCACATGGCCCATAGATCATACACCATCTAAAATGAAATTTATCTTTTGTCATTATTTATATTTCCTTTTTCAAGAAATACTGCTATCTGCCACATTCACTTATAAGAGAGAAGACTGGAGTCCCATTGGACTCATCCTTTCTTTTCTTCTTCGCCTTAATGAGACATCAATTCCACCTATTACACCATTACATAGCTCAAACCTCTTCCCTCCTCAAAGCTGCTGTCTTGGTTCAGTCCTCTAGCATTTATGGCCTGGAAGCCTCATAAGGTGTCATCCTGCGCTTCTTTTAGCTGCCAGATTTGTTATTTTAAGCCCTAATTCTTATCATGTCACTTTCCAGTATAAAACCATCCAGTGGTTTTCCATCTCTTTGGACATAAACTTTCTTCACCTTAGCATGACCTAGAAGGTCCTCTAAGATCTGGGTCCTGCTGAAATCTCTAGCTTTAGTCCTATCAAATCATTTGAAGGACTCTGAATGAGCCATGATATCATACCTCTATGGCTTTGCCAATGTTGGTCTTTTGTATTTGATCAGGGGGAGGTTTTTCTTCGCATTTTTTGGGTTAATCTGTACTCATCCTTCAATCCTCAGCTCAAGGATCACCTCCTCTTGTAGGCCTTCCCTCATTCCTTTCCTTGGTAGAAATGGATATTTCCATGATCCTCCTTTTTGATGTCATGACATCCTGTGCCTATTTACCTCTGTTATATCCAGTGTTCCACTCTACTCTCACCATTGATTTTCCTATAGGGTCAGGTCTTATTCATCTGTAGGTCCCCAGAATGTGGATATAGTAGATGTCCTGATGTTTGTTGAATGAATGAGTAAAACAGAGTTTGAATTGATTATCCATTTCTTAGCCACTAAGATCTTCTTTGCCCTGATAAACTTTCCCAAGATAAAATGTGAAGATCCAGGTGAAAAAAAAGTGGAAAAGAACTTGGGGCAAAAGGCCAAAGAGAGGGATTTTGTACACATGTATAGGTAAGGAGACTTGAGGACAGTGAAGCCTGCGGGGCTCATTTTCCCACCACAAGGTTGACCTGAGCACCTCCTTAGGTCACCACCGTCTTGTATGATCTTTAGCACATGGGTGGGCCACCTGGCTGAAATTGAGAGCACAGTCTCTTTAAGTGAAATTATTTTTGTACTCTTCTCAACTGTATGTGGTAGACTACCCTACCCTTATTTGCTTTTTATACCACTTTTTGTGGAATAGGACTCATGCCCACACCACTCATATTCCTGGGGCCTTTGCTTCTAAGGTATATTTAGTAGGCCTTTTTATGAATTTGTCCAAAATGGGTTTTAGCAACTCATTTGCCAAAACAAGGTCTAAATTTCTCCAAAATAGTATCTTTTGTTTGCAGTCATTTTCAGCTTATTAGCAATTGATTTCAGATCCACCATGTAGGGAAATGATTTTCTCTGCACGCAGAGACCAGCTCAAATCAGGAAAGTGAGACCCACAGACCCACCGCTGAACAGGTGTGAGTTGTCTGTAACTTTGGAGAGAGGCCTCTGCTACTGCATCACTCCCACGTCAGCTGCCCTTGCTTCTGCTCAGCTTCCATTTGCCAGAGCTGCTGGGTACAGGACTGGAGACCAGGCAAGCCAGCACTTACCTCTGCTCTTGCTGGTTAATTCCAGTCCTCTTCTCTTGTGGCCTGCTGTTCTCCTTCTAAGAGCTTCCAGACAAAATTATTCTCTTACAAAGTTTATAGTATGTCCCTTACTTGAAAAATATGCACATATTTTGTATTTTTCATTGATGAAGCTAATTACCAGATCAGTATTTTCTATAGATACCTCTTGATTTACTTAGTGTTCTTGCTCTGAATCCACTTAATAGAGTATATAGGGAGGGCTCTTGAAAGCTGGGAGAGACAATATGCCTCCAAAATGTCCAAGCCACACATGGCAAGTCTGTTGTCAACTTTCTACCTCTCAGAAACTCCTTTGGGATAAGAGAGATCCCTTTAAAGTTCACTAAAAAGCAATTCAGATGCAGCAGAAGTATCAACAACAACGATATACCAAAGAAGGAAAATAAGTTGTCAAGAACAGTGAGTAATGGTAGAGTTAAAAACAAAAATCAATATCTGTTCACATATTTCTGTGTATGGGGTGCATCCATCAAAGTGAGTGGGTGACATTTGTCCCAGCCTAGCTGAGCCAGCCAGTGCTGCATGACTCACCTTCTGTGCTATCAGCAAACCACCAAGCCTCTTGTTTGGGAGTTAACAGGCTCACTAAAGGAAACTATTCTGAATCTGTCATTAATTGCGTCTTTAAATGTAATCCAATTGCCAGCCAATTTACAAATTTCCCCCATATTCTCCAGGTTGTTTCTAACTTTCTTCCCAATCACATTTGCAGCCTGCCTGGATTTGATTGGGCTTATCCTGTTTGCTTTGAGGAGGAATTGACATATCTCCATCTCTAAGATCATTGTGTCTCCCTCACAGAGGTCAGGTAGAGCAGAGAAGTGATCTCAGAGGGTTTTTCCACCCAGTGATTCTGATTTTTAAAACAAATATGTGAAAGCCCCCATCATTGCCTCTTAAAATCCCCTTTGTGCTCAAAGAGGAAGCTTGATGAATAGTTCCAGCAAAGTATCAGGAATATCAGATAGCACTGATTCACCAAGTTTTGGAAACAAACCTCAGTTTCTCCAATTATTGGTTCCAAGATGAGAAAACTTCCCTTTCTTGTGTGCCAATGAGGTAACAATACAAGACAGCCTGTCCTCTGACAAACATGACACATGAATTGACAAGTGTACCAGCTTTTTCCACCCCAGCTCATGCTGTGCCCTCTGGCTACATTGCTTCTCTGGGTTCTCTACTCAAGTATTAATCACCCTTGGAGGTCCCCCTCTCTCTCAGGAACCTTTCCCAACTTACTGGCTCAGAGGGAGCTTTTCTTCCCTGAACTCCTCTGTCACGTATCCCAAAATCTCTCATACAACATTTAGTGTAGGCTTTCCAGGGTAGGGAATGTGCTGAATATTATTTGTACGCTTATGGGATGGTCCTGCTTAGCTTACAGCACTGGTATGCCAATGTAGGCTGCGCGTCAGAATTGCCCATGCAGCTCTTAAGACATTACCAATGCCCAGGCCCCATAACAGACCTTCTGAATTAGAATCCCTGCTTAAATGATCTTACAGATCTTCCCCAAGTTATATGGCGTTACATCCCAATAAGCCCATTGTAAGTTGAAAATACTGCAAGTTGAAAATGCATTTAATATACCCAACCTGCAGAACATCACTGCTTAGTCTAGTCTGTATTAAACATGCTCAGAACACCTACATTAGCCTATTGCTGGGCAAAGTCATCTAACAAAAGTGTATTTTATAGTGAAGTGTTGACTATCTCATGTCATTTATTAAATATCATACTGAAAGTGAAAAACAGAATGGTTGTATAGGTACAGATTGATTATAAGTGTAGCAGCTGTTTATTCTCATGATCACATGGCTGATGGTATCATGAGAGAGTATCCTATGGAATATCACTAGCATGGGAAAAGATCAAAATTCAAAATTCAAAGTATGGTTTCCACAGAATGCTTTAACACTATTGTAAATTGAAAAATCGTAGTCAAACCATTGTAAGTTGGGGGGTGTCTGTATATAAACTATAAATTTGTATCAGAAATCTTGTGATGGCCGCCCCCTGACCCCATGTCCAGGTCCCTAGATTCTACCCTCTTCCTTTCTTACAGAACCTCCCTGTGTTCAGAGAGTCACCCTTCCTCAACATAGTCCCTTTGCTTCAGAGGAAGCCCCCATCACCTTCAGTATGAGGTGAGGGACTGAATGATCTGAAGCTAAATCCATAAGTCAGGAATAGGTGTATGACCCAATTCTAGTCTTTGAGAGAAGCAAGGAGAGTGCTGGAGACTTCTGGGAAGGGTCTTTCTCTTGTAGGAAGCTTTACTGTTTTCTGCTCTTACACTAGTTGTTACTAGCAGCCACTCTAGGGTCTTCCTCACTCTCCTCTCCCTCTTCTCCAGAGGGAACAAGTCTTAGGATGAAAAAACCTGGATCAATGGTGGTGGTTCAACCAAACCTAAGTTGACCGAAATTTGTGCACTAATAAGTGCCTCATTGTTTAAGACAATTCTGTTACTTGTGGCTGAAATATCCTCCTAGATACATTTGTTTTTATTCCTTCAATCCCAGATATCACCTGGCACAATGCCCTCTTCAGTAAATGCTCAATAAGCATTTGTTGAATGAATGAATTCATAGTCATTGAGCACCTATATGTGTCAAATACTGGAGATGAACTAGGAACTAAACAAAGTTCCTGTCATTATGGATTTTATACTCTGGTGGGAATAAAACTGCCTTTTGTGGGTCAAGTTATCAGCCCTTGTAGAGAAATAAGCTTCGTTTCTGTTTGTACAAGTAGATGGCTTCAACCAACGTAAAGTGGTTAGAATGGGAACACTTGTGTCAAAGGCTCACTGCTTAGGAATTCACCTGACCACCAGAGTGACTTTCTGCAGTTAAAGAAAAAGGAAATAACAAGTAGGATCATGAAGAATGCTTTGTCCTCAAGTTCATGACTCAGAGGAAAAACTACAGTGCTCTTATTACCATATCTCAGCCACAGAGCCTAAGACACGTAATTGTAGAGGACCAAATGGGAGTAACAATCTGAAAAGGCTAGGAAAACTTGATTTTATGAAATAAATTTGAAGAAGGGAAAACATGACTTACTGAGTGTCAATCTGTGAGTGTATGAAAGGTAATTACAAGGTAGGTGGGTATCAACTCACATCTAGCTCTTCGCTCTGTGTGATGCCTGTCGCTGAAGATTAAGGAAGGAATCACCTGCTGAGGGAAATGCCTGATGTGAAGGCAGACTTTGGGTAGCAACAGGCCTGGTCAGAGAGCAAATTCAGAGGGGTGGGGTAGGAAGGAACAATCCAACCAAATGAGTTGAGGGGCAAAATCCAGAAGACTAACAGTGATGCAACGCAAAGAGAAACATTAGACCTAGAAAGATGAGGGCTTCAGGGACCAGGGCTCAGGCACTTTAAGGCCAGAGTCCAGGACATTGACCCTCCTGTCCTGAGGTCAGGCCTCAATAATAAACTCAGTACCAGCTGACCGGAGACTGACAAAGCATGACCCCTTCCAGGGTAGGAGGTGTCACAAAGGCCTTGTGAGATAAGGTACTCAGTGTAATGTAAATACTCAGTGGATGAATGAACTCATCAGGCTGCCCTGTAAGATGGCAGCAGCCAGACCATTCTTCATCCTTAAGCATTCATAGTACAGGTTCTTCTGGAACTGGAAAGAATTTCAGCTCTATGAAACAAAAAGAACTGTGATGGACATCTTTCTTTTCCCCCACAACTTTCATATCTACCACCTGGTGATAGCATTGAAGATTATTTGGGGGGGGGGGCACACCTCTTCTGACCCCACACCGTGTGACCCAGGTGATGCCAATTCCCAACCACACTCCCCCATCTAGGAGTGGGTAACACGACTAATTAGCATATTACTTCCCTCTAAACACAGTGATTGGTTCAAGGATGGATATACCATCCAGGTTGGTCTGATGAAAATTAATTCGGATACTTTTGCTCAAAAAACTACAAGAGGCAGCTCTCTTTCTGCTGAGGCTGCTGAACTGTACAGTGTAGAGCATAAGCGCAGAGCCGGCAGGAGCCACTGCATGAAGAGGGCTTGCGAGCAAGTGGAACCAGTCCAAAGGAGAGCAGGGCTAAAAGAGAGAGGAGAGACTGAAAGGCAATAATTCTGGCAATATAATTTTGAGTCTCTGGCACTAGCTGTGCCTGGAGGCAGGCCTACTCCTAGTCGTCTCTGTTACTATTGTTTAAGATAGTCTAAACTAGGTTTCTGTTACTTGCACCTTGGCATCCTGAAATGATAAATAATGGAGACCATATTATGATAACTTGCTTTCCCATCTTCTCAGATAAATTGATGAGATCCAGCCAATCGACTTATATAGTGCTTCCTATTGCCAAATTCTGTTCTAAGTGCTGGGGATAAAACCATGGATACAACTGAGTCCTTACCCTGAAGGAACTTAACTTCCAGCAGGAGGAGACCACTATTACACAATAAATACATAAGAAAAGCTCAGGTAGAGATAAAAAGAATCAAGAATATACATAGGATCATAAGCAGGGAAGGTCTCTTAAAGGAGATGGTGACATCTGAGATGAGGCCATAATAAGAAGAAGCAGCCGTTCAAAGACTGGGAAAGAATGCTTCCACATAAAGAAGAGCAGGGGAGCTGGGTCACTTAGTCAGGTAAGCATCCAGCTCTTGATTTCAGCTCATGTCACGATCTCATGGCTCTTAAGTTCGAGGCCCATGTCAGGCTCTGCTCTGACAACATGGGGCCCATTTGGGATTCTCTGTTCCCCTCTCTCCCGGCCCCCCCCACTCACTGTCTCAAAAACAAGTGAGCATTTTTTTACAAAAAGCAAATATAAAGTCCCTAACACATGAATAAGACTGGCTATTCAGAGAACAGTCCGCGAATGTGGCTGGAATGTCCTGAGTGCGTGCCAAGTGGAGAGAGATGAGACTAGACAGGTAGGTTGGGGCAGCTTAACTTGAGAGTTTGAGTTTTATTCTGAATGCCATGGGCACTCAGTGTAGTGGTAAGGGGACTAACTTACTTTTAAGACATTATTCTCATTGTTGGGTGTAGTTTGGACTAAAGGAAGACAAGAGGGAAGGAAGAAAGACCTATTAGGAGGTAATGCAGTAGTACAGGAAAGAAATGAAGGAGGGACCCTGGACCAGGGTTGGAGTATCCAAGATGGAAATGGAGACAGGTGGTGGATTTTGGATACATTTTGGAGGCAGAGCCAATAGGATATACTTATGGGTTAGAAGTGAGGTGTGAGGAAAGGGATGATTCAAGCAGTAGATAATGGTGTCATTTATAAAAAGAAGATATCTGAATTGGGGTAGGAAAGAATCCACACTTATATCTTAACTGTGTGAGACATCCAAGTAGAGGTCAAGTGGGCAATTGGTTAGCTACACCTAGAATTCAGCAGAAATGTTTAGGCTAGAGATAGTTATTTGCACGTCATAGACACATAGATGGACGGGGAGAGGACACTCAACTAAAGAAGAAAAGATTGATGATCAAAACAGCCCTGGGCTTGCATCAATGGGAGAAGGAGCAAAGGGAAATGAGGCATGGCTGGTGAAGTCAGAAGAAAACCAGACAAACATGATGACACAGAAGCCTAGACAAGTGTTTTGAGAACAAGAGAGTTGTCATCTAGGTTGAATGCTGACATTGAGATTAAGTAAGAGGAGGATGGACAACTGACCGTTGGCTTTGACTAGATGACCCAGATATGAGACTGTTTAGTGGCAGGATTAGGACAAAAGCCACATGGAGGTGCAGTGCAGAGAAAAGAGCCAACGAACACCCAGGTGATAACAGAAGGCTTGTAGGGCAGACCCATGGGATGTATTGACAAGCCTTTGGTAGGGAGATGCTGTCTTTAAGAGTCAGATATTTTTACAATTTATTTTTAGTTTAAATTTACATACAGTGAAATGTCTACACCCTTTTAAGTGATGAGATTTTTTTATTGAGGTAAAATTCACATCACATTTTAATCACTCCCAAGGGAGACCCCCGTATCCCTTTCGGGATATGTTTTCTTAATAGATCATTTAATACGCTCCAAGTAAACATTTATTTTTTAGGTCTGAGTAGCTAAACACCACATAATATAACAGTTCTTTATTGAAGGAAGATGGGCCAAGCCGAAGTAATCTGTGATGTTAGAAGTCCGCATCATGATTATCTTTGGGGAGGAGAGAGTTTGCGGTGAATGGAAGGAGACCACGGCGGGGGGGGGGGGGCTTCTGAGGTGGTCTGGTTCTGGACCTGCGTGCTTGTTTCATGGATGTGTCCACTTAAAGATACTTAACTCGAGTAATACATTCATGATAGATATGCTTTTCTGTTAGTATGCTTCAACTTAAATGTTTAAAAAAAACTAGCTAAGGAATCGGGAGGCCTGGGCTCCAAGGCAGGAAGTGAGTATCTCCTCTCCAATGCAGGAAGTGAGTATCTGTGTGATCCTGTGCAAGGCACTTAACCTCTCTGGACCTCAAACTCCCTCAACTGCAAATGCATTGAGCCGCATGCCCTTCAGGGTTCCTTCCACCCAACGTGGCTCCGCATGCAGCTTCCTCCATTTGAAGTCGGGCACTTGTGCTACCGAAATCAGCCTGCGGCCCTTACTGACCTTGGCAAAGGGAGAGTCGGGCTTTTTTTCATGTTCTTCCTTTCAGAAACTACGAGTTGCAGCTGATGTCTCTGTGGTGCCACTTGTCACCGGCAAGGCAGCTGTGAAGTTAATGATCGTGCAAATAAAAAGCTGCTGGTAATTAGGCGCTGGATGTTCAAGCACTATTGTTATTTTAAAAAATCAATTAGCTGAATAAGAAAATGCCATTGAGACAAACATTTATTTTTCTCCCTAGCACAGCTCCAGCTGAGTAGGACGATAATGTGGTCAATTGCAGAAGGGGAAAATATGGTTCTGAGATATTGGAAATTAATATATGTTTTCAGAGCTGCATAGAGGAAGATAGAGACTTGTAATATTTTTTTTAAGTTTTTGTAAGAGAGGAAGAAGCTTCACATAATTACCTGTGATTTGTACCCTCTCCGGCTTTATTAGCAAGCCTCTAGCTCTGGCAATGACCACATCTCCATTTTCTCCTTTTAGAAAGTCTTTTGTAAGAAAAAATGCTTTTAGGACGTCTGGGGTTATTGATCGGTATTCCAGTCTCTGGGATAAGATCTGGGGACTCTATGAAACAAATAAATGAAGCAACAGAAATTTTTTCTGTACTTCTCTTGTGCATTGTTCAAATAACTGCTTTTAGCCAAGCAGGTAATGTTATATGGTTGTGTGTGTTTAGAGCTCTGTTCTGAAGACCACCTGGACCTGTGTCCTGCACTAACCAGTGACTCTGGGGCCAGTTATGGAAATTTCCTGTAAGAGGAGATTCTGGTAGTGCCCACCTCAGGGCATGTGTGTGTGTGTAGGTGTGTACACGTGTGTGCACACACCACACATAAATTAGTTTGCATGACCCAAGGAAAATACTTTGCTCAGTGCCTGATGTGTAACAGGCACTCTGTAAATATTAGCTATTTTTACTCTGGGGGAAAAAGAGGTAGTTCTTACGCCTGTGGGGAGGGGGCAAGGGGAGTGTCAAGCAGCAGAAAGTGGATCCAACGGTTTTCCTTTTGTGTGGCCTTGCGGACTCCTGCATATAAAGGCTCTCATAAGACCCCCAGGAGGGCTTTTAGGCTTTTCCTTGCTGATCAGGTTTTAGTCCCTGCTTGTTGCACTTATAGAACCACAAATAGCCCTGGAGAGAGGGAGTCAGAAGATGTGACAGTTCCCCTGCAATGGATGGTGACCACACCCCCTGCCGCAGCAGCTGGTGACACAGGCCTGAAGCATAATGGAAGGCATTTGGGGATCTATTTTTCTCTCCCTGCGTAGAGGATTACTCACCTCACTCCTCTGTGTCACAAGGAAGGAGGTGGGGACAGGGGGACACAATAAACTGCCAAGGATGAGTCAAGTTTTAATAGCGCATCTTTGCTCTGAAGGCAGCAACTGCTACTTGTTTGTTATGCACTCCTGAGATGCAAATGGCAAAGCGAGTCTGGAACTCACGCTCTTTTTCACATTTTGGGGAATGGTGGCAACTGGAACTGAACTTCTTTTCTTCTCTTTTTTCTTTTTTCCTTTCCTTTTTCTTCTTTTCTCTTCTTCTCCTTCTCCTTCTTCTGAACTGTATATTGTTTGTGTTCTTTCCTGGGTTAGGGAATGAGGGAAAGTGATACTCCCAGAGCTGGCTCCTCTTAGGGCCTCTGTGAGTCTTGATCATGACCCCTGACTGGCTTGGGCCGCTTCAGCTCTTACCTTCTGAAACATCCACCCCCACCCGGGCATTTCTGCCCTTCCCTTCCAGGAGTGGCCACGGTCAGCTGGCTCTGGATTAAAAATGGGTGCAGACAGCTTCTCCTGCCCTGCCCAGCACCCTGCTGTGGCTTCTTGGCACGGGTGCCCTCCATCCGCTGCTATGTTTAGCTCAGTCAAGAAGCTGGTTAATTCCCACATGAGTGTACGTACCACTGTCTATGGCTCCGACCTCCCTATAAAGCTCTCTCCTCAGGGTGGCATGGAGTCTTTCTCCAGAGGGGTCAAGGGAGAGCAATGCTAATGAGAGAGGAGACGGGATCTGTTTTATAATCATTTAGTATTTAAGCTAAACACCATGGGTTTGCATATTCTGTGGTATGAAGTAGTGGAAAGACCAGAAAGAACGTAATGGGTAGGGCCAAGTTCAGTGTATGGGGCAGGAGAAGAGAACAGACATTATTGAGTTGATTAGCCAAGTGGTAGGAGGCATATTTTGAACATCTCCAAAGACCAGAGGAAACAACACTGCAAAAAAACATTGATTTTAACTGAACCTAGTGTGCTTGAGGCGAGCAGTTCCCAAACTTAGCCGACCCTTAGAGTCACAGAGAGCTTTCCAATGAAACCTGCTCTGGGCTGTGTGCCGGGGAATTCTGAGCCCCTGGGCTTGGATGAGAATCTTCATCAGAAGTTTCGCAGGTGGTTTTGATGACCAGTCAGGTTGTTTTAAGTACTAAGTTGGGCCACATTTTGAGGGGAGATGGTCACATACTATCGTTCATTTCCCAGGTTCATGGTTATCTACCATCAACAAGGCAGCTCAGGCTTACGTCTAAACCTTTTGTTGTAAAATGTAATGAACAAACAGAAAAACATACAAAACAGAAACGTGGCTCAAAACAACATAGAGAGTCAACATAGAATATTGCGAACAGGTACATTGTTTGTTTTTGTTTTTTTTTCCAATACAAAGTCTTAAAAATCTCCATATTTATGAACCACTGGAGCTGTTCCATTTCTCCAGCACCTGAATTGCAAGCCTTGGGTTTTAGGTGTGTCGCTGTTAAGTCTCGAGTTTTCTCTGACTTTCCACCCTCCATAATCTTGCACTTGGGTCCTGTGATGAGCCAGGGGTCAGAATATTGTGTCAAGTCACCATTAGCTCCTGTTCCTGCCTGAATATGACCTTGAACAAGATACTTCACACCGCTGGCCCTTAGATTTCCCATCTACGAAATAAGAAAAATAGGACTATCTACCCCATAGGATTTTTGTGAACATTGGATTATTGAGCAAAGTCAATATTACCTAGCAATCTGCAATTTTCCTGTCAGACCCTGTTTTCACTTGGCTCCTCTCCAAAACATCTCTTCCCAGAAATTATACCTGTGTGCCAGAGATTTGTGTCATTTCCATCCAAATAGAGACACGCTCTCTATCTCTTGCTTTAAAAGGAAACAAGCAAGCAAAAAACCCTCCTTGACCCCACATCTCTCTCCTGCCATTACCTTATTTTTCTGCTTCCCATCTCAGCAACATTTTTGTAATTACCATTTCTGCTTGTTCACTCTGTGTGGTCTCCTCTGTGCTCTGCAGTTGGGGCTTCTGTTGTCCCTAACCCACCGAGACCACACCTGTCAAGAGGACCGGGAGTGTCTGCATTGCCCCAGGCCAGAAATTGCTGCTCTGTTCTGAATTCAGTTGGTCTTTCAGCAGCATTTCACAGAGTAGACCATGCTGAGGGCTGGAGAGAGAAGCTTGGGGCAAGAGGGGACTACAAGCCCAGAGGCTCTCAGAGGGGGGCAAGTTTCATGGGTTCAAGAAGCAAACAAAGGCTGGTATGACTGGAGCCCAGAGAGGGAGGAGTAGGAGCTGAGAAGGCAAAGTCTCAGGAGCCGAACCATACGGCAGCTTGTCAACTGGAGTGAAGCTTCCGTGGGACACCTGGCACAGAGCAAGTGCTCAGTGTCAGCTATTAGCACTGTTATTATTAAGGTCTTCATAGTGCCGAGTGTGAGAAAGAGGGGGAGGGGGCTGGGTAGGGAAGCGAATGAAAAAAATCCCAGGTCTTGAAGAGCTTTCAGCCTACTGAGGGTCCAGATCATACCCGTCACATAGGTAACTGAATGAGGGCCCACAAACCGATTCCTTAATGGTATATTTGTTGTCGTCATCCCTCCCTCCCCAGACCTTTCCCCTCGCCACTTTCTTGGTGAATTGCATCCCATTCTGTGATTCTCTCTGGATAATTAAGGTTTAGCTTTTCCCTTGAAAGGGAGCAGAAGTGGGCTGTAAGTCCCACTGAAGAAAAGAGATGACTAAGAAGCTTCCAACCATGAGATTACCATGTGGGCTGAGGACAGACACTGGCCCTGTGTCCTCCGTGATGTTCCAGACCACGCAAAGGAATCCCCTCCAGGTAAATAATAGCTGGTCTGCTGTTTCCTTGGGCCAAGCTGCAAACTGCCCAAAGGAAATCAGTCTCTGGAAGCAGCCCATTGGTTTCCTGATGCAATCCATGTGTCCTAAAGCAGGTGTGTTTTTCTCCTGACGTCCTTGCTACACACCTTCCTACTATGGGCACGCCTGCAGGTGCACGCACACACACACACACACACACACACACACACACACACATTCAACATATAAACGCACACCACACTCAACGCACCTCCAGATATTCAATACACACACTCAAGACACACACATTTTTGTCATATCTAAAATTAATTTGCTTTCATTTCCAAACTCTGACGCAGAGTTCTTCCTCAAAATGATAAACCCATAGAACATTCTTGGTAATAGCATGTAAATGAGTAAGATCACTATGTTCCCTGTTTTTGATTCTGGTAGACCATTCATATGGCAAGAAATATGCTAGGGAAGAATGTATTCCATTCTTAATCTGACTGTTTTCAGACTTTGGTTCCTGAGGACATTTTGTCATTGTATTGGTTTTCTTGTGTTCCTCTTTGTTGCATCTGGAAGTTCAATATTCTTTTCCATCACGCACCATTTCCAGCATCCCCAGCCTGTGAGATGTCTTTATCCTCTCCTTAGATTTGAAAACATCTGCCGAGTGTCTGAATGTGTTTGGCTCAATACAGGTGCTTCACTTGAAGAAAACCTAATAGAGTATTAAAAGTCAAAGTATTTTCTTATTTTTAAAAAAATGTCCTCTACATTAATAATCATACTTTATTTTAGAACCTATCAATCTGCCACTGATGGAAATGGAAAAAAAAATTGTTCCATCACCCACAGATAGTTTGGGAAACAATTAAATACACAACATTAAAGACAAGAAATTCTATTCATGAAAAGACACACAAAGGATGAAAAAGCCACATGATGAGGGGGAAATGTTTGCAGCACATTAATGGTTAAGGGGGCTTTAAGAATCAATTCAAATAAAAATAGGCAAAGAAATGAACACTTCACACAAGAAATCCAAATGCCTGGTGAGTAGCTGAGGTATGCCTCACCTCACTATCACCAGAGAAATGAATATTAAAGCCACAGCTTATTAATAGGGAGTAAAATTTCTGATCCACAGAAAGAAGTGTCATAATTCCAGATGCTGGTGAGGACACTGAGCACCGGGGGCTCTCTGGTGGGAGGACAAGCTACTCAGAGCCTTGCCTTCGGAACACTGTTTGGCAGCATCCTCCGAAGCTGAACATAAAAAGCTGGACCCATGAACAGCAGTTCTACTCCATGCCCTCGTCCTGGGAAATGAAAACATGGTACAAACCTAATGAAGAAAGCAGCATGGTTTGTGACAGTTGTAAAGTGAAAACAAGCCTGAAGACCACCGATAGTGGACTGGATAAATAGGTGGTGTGCTGTTCACACTATGAAATAGTCAACAGCAGCCAAGACCGTTGGGCCCCAGCTGCTGACAGTGACATGGATGAGGCTCACAGATGGTACCATCCAGCAGTTCAGGAACAGGACACTCCAGGGTCAGACTCTCCTGTAAATCCAGTAACTTCCTAGTGCTGGAGTTAGTCCTGTCTGTGGAGCCCGTGTCTGCTTGGGGGCCCAGATGTCATGGGGGTGAGAGAGGGTCCCTGAAAGGGTCTTGGATGAGAGGAGACCTGGACTCCCCCGGGCATCGCTGTGGTTGTCCGTATCGCTGCTGGTGAGAACATTTGGCCTGCTGGTTCTTGAGTCATCA
Organism: Helogale parvula; assembly: GCA_004023845.1. Classification (NCBI taxonomy): domain Eukaryota; kingdom Metazoa; phylum Chordata; class Mammalia; order Carnivora; family Herpestidae; genus Helogale; species Helogale parvula. The sequence continues at coordinate 18,446 of PJEM01009437.1, forward strand.
CAGGTGTTTGTTGGGTTGAGTCATACGTCCCTCCTGCTCCTCATAGGCTGAGTACCTGCCCCTCTGAACGTGTTTCCCCAGCTCCTGGTGCTGTTCCCTGCCGTGGACCCTGTGTTTCTGGTGCCACTTCCTCAGGGGCAGGGGATGGAGCAGGGCCCAGGAAATGGTTAGGTTCCTACAGCCTTCATTCCTTTGTTCCTGCCTCTTGAGCTTCGTACATTTTGTTTTAAGATTTTTATTTACCCAGCATGGGGCTCGAAGCTACAACCCTGAGACTGCATGCTCCACCAGCTGAGCCAGCCAGGTGCCTCGAGCTTAGTACATCTTTCCATTGTTTTTTTCTCACATAGGATTTCAAGCCATATACCCATTGTCCAAAGAAGGGTAATCCCAGAAGCATTAGAAATTGAGACCATCCTGGCCCTGGCCTCCACAGACGTAGCCCAGATTAGGGTAGAAAAAACAAGGTAAATGTTAAGACATTGAGAGAATGCAGAGAACCATGGACCCACCTTTTCCTTCAAAAAATAACCAGCCACCTCTTTTCCTTCCCAGCTGCAGGCTCCTAAGTTCTACTCCTTAACCATGTCTTTCAGCACCCCCAAAATCGACTCCCAGTCTGCCTCCCCATCAGCAAGTTTTTAAAACCTCAAATGTAGCATACTACACACAAAGTTGTCCTTTTCAACTGTATTCTTTGGCAATTGGACATTTAATTCTGTCTTGTCAAAGGTTTCGTACTGCTCATGATACAGAGGTGCTAGTGGCTGGATACTTGGGATTTTTCCTGGTTTTTGTTTATGATGAGGCTATGGTGAAAAGGAACCTCCCTATTTAATCATTCTTCCCAAGACTGAGTTTCCTTGGGTAGTTATTAATGTGTTTAACTTTAAAAAGAGGATGTGGGCAGAGAGGATCATCCGTGGGCCTTCTGGGAAACCAGGGCTCTTCTTTCTACTAACAGGTCATCATGGAAGAGAGGCTTAGTACATGGAGGTGATGGGGGAAAATTCCCTTAAGAATGGTCTGGATGAAATGCAATAACACATTCAGGGTGCTTCAAGAAGCTGAAAACATTATGCAGTGACAATAAGATGTGACTCTAAAGTAATGGGACAGATTTCACTGGAATCATATAATGGAACCAGCCATATTGCTTTATATTTGGATAGATGATACCCAGAAGTCTGAGAACACCTAATTCAGACAGTCTCCAGGAAAAACTGAAAATGTATTGTGTCGTGTAGAAGTCCATGGGGTAAGCTGGCTTCAGGCACCATGAGATTCAAATGCTCAAATGATGTCACAAGGACAGGATTTCTTTTTCTTGGCTCTGTCTTCTGACATATTGGCTCTCATAAGTCTGGTTGTTGTAGAGACAAGATGGCCATAGCAGTTCATGCCTCGTGTCCTCTCAGGCTTTGGTACAGCAGGAAAGGGAAAGAATCTTCTTCTCTAGTAGCTGAAACCTGTCCCCAATTGAGTCTTCTTGACCCTAATTGGCCAGTCTTTGGTCAGGTGATCATCCCTGCACCAGCCAGAGAATGTGATTCTCCAGTTGTCTCAGCCCAGATGTAACACTGTTTTGGGGATTCAAGGCAAAATCAACTCCACTAGAATCTTATGGGCTGAGAAAAAGAGTAAACACCTGAACATAAACTCAGTGCTATTCTCGCATTAAGTGAAGTGGACATTGGGCCATCAAGAAGCCACAAATTTTCACTGCATTTAGGGACTTGCTGTTCATGAGCCTGTCATTTCAACATTCTGGCTCAGCTGAGTTTTCTTCAGGGAATATCTCTGCATTTTGTTTTAGAAACAAGCAATTAGATGCATGTGTGTGGTGAGAGAAATGTTTGCATATTGAAATGGCCTTTAAAAGTGTTTCTCTTTCAGTGAGACAGCTTTTCCTCCTCTCATGTAAAGAGGTTTGCCTTACAAAGGTCTAGCAAAATTAAAGCAGTTCTTAATCAGAATTATAGGGGAAGCAAACACAAAGGCCAAGCATCTTCCCTCTGCACAACGGAGAAGAGATTAAGTGCAGAAAACCCCCCAATACGTGCAAGGTCATTTAAATCAGAGCAAAGAAGGGAAAAACCAACCATTGTTTTTTTGATCAAATGTGATTACATTGAAAATAAGCTCGGCCATGCTTTTACTGGCACAAAGGGAAAGTGGAGGAGGTTCCCAAATAAGCTCTCCTGCCTTCAAGTATTGAAAGAGCCAGTTATGAGATGCAAATGACCCAGAATTGGGCTAGGAATTTAATGCTGGAATAACTGATCAGCGGGTCAGTTCTCTGGTCTTATCTTCTCAGGTGATGCGTCTGCTTCAACTCCTCTCTGCATCATCTGTTTCTTTCCCTACTCTGCACCCCCCCCCCCCGCCGCCAAATCTTCATGTCGCCAGTCTCACAATGCCCAGGGGAACCTGACAGGACTTGGAACCCATGGGCAGGCCCTCCTGAGCAACGGCTAGCTGTCCAGGGCCCTTTCCCCACCCCGCCATTTGTAAGTCAGTGGGTACCATCCTGCCGTTGACTCTGCTTCTGGAGAGAATGAGGGTGACTGTGGGATAGGGGAGCCCCGGGAGGAGGGGGCCCCAAGGAGTATGGGTGCAGAGAGGACCATCTGACAGCCACAGGAGAGTCACAGGTCCAGAGGGGGTCTTTTGGCTCTTTTTCTGGCTCTTGGCCAGGCAGTTCCCAGCCCCCTCCTCCACATTCCTTATTCCCAGGCAACATGCACCCAAGACTGTGTTAACCCTCAGGTTTCATTTTGTTTGGCCAGTAACAGGTTTTAGCATATTCTAAATGCCTTTGAGTACAGTCTTTGTGTACATACGTGTATGTATGTGTATGTGTGTAATCCTGGAGTTATCCACGGTCCCTGCTACTCCCTGCGGCCTTTCACAGTCCTGTCTCATTACACCTTAGCTGACTGACCTTCAGCGAATGGGTAACACATTAACCCTTTCGCTTTTACCATCTTCATTCCCTCTCTCCTTTCTGTCTCTGAAGCCAACAGTCACTGAGTAATGACGCGGTCTTGAGTGCATGCCCCCTCCCTTGCTTCTGCCACTTCCCTGAGCCGCACAGACTCCCACCCTCCCAGGCTGCTTTCCACAGCCCCAAATAAGCAACCCCCCTCTGAGTCGCACACATTTTGGCCCCTCTTCCTGCCATGCCCTCCAACTCCCTCCTACTTAACTCCCACTCTACCTCCAGAGTTCTGCCCAAACGTGACTTCTTCAGGAGAGCCCTTCCTGATGGCCCCAGACTAGGATGGATCCCACAGCATGCTCACAGCACCCTGTACTTCTTTTCTAAAATCTTTTTTTTTTAATATTTATTTTTGAGAGAGAAAGAGAGAGAGAGGATAGTAGCGGGCAAGGGGCAGAGAGAGGGGGACAGAGAATCCAAACCAGGCTCCGTGCTGACAGCAAAGAGCCTGATGTGGGGCTTTGAACCTACAACCATGAGATCATGACTCAAGCCGAAGTCAGATGCTTAACCGAATGAGCCCTGAACACCGTGTATTTCTGCTTCACAGCATTTATCTTGATTACCTTGCAGTAATTACCCGTCTGCTTTGCTCCCTTGCCCGACACCTGCCCAATTCCACCGCCTCCCAAACGTGAGCTCAGGGAGGACAGTCACTCAGTTTGTCTTGTTCATAGTCTATCTCCAGTTCTAAGGGAGCACAATTTGAGTGCTCATTACATGTTGATCAGCGAGTGAGTGAATGAATGAAAAGACTGAGATGGCAGAGAGGAGAAGTTCAGAGGAAAGACCACATGGACACAGGGCCCAAGGGAACACCACAAGGGGCGCATGACGGTGCCGTGCGGAGTCTAGTTCATCCATAAATCCCAGCCTCTGAGACTGAGCTGGGCTTCCCGAAGTCACCTCGGAATAGGTTCTTTCCCTACCCCTGTGTCCCGACAGACCAGCGTGTGTGAGTGGAAGAGGATTCCCCAGCTGTTGTGGACCCTTTCACTTGACCCCAGTAAGTGCCCTTTTGCACTCCCTCCAGTAAGCTTTCCTCACCTTCCCTGCTCTGTGCAAACTCCTCACTCCATTCCCTCTTGGAATAAAAGCCATTTAGTGACATCGTCCTTGGTTTCTCTCTTTTTTCTACCTCAACTCTGGCCTTTGACAGCACTTCTATTTAGTGGTATAGGGTGAGCAGCCTTCCCAGGAAAAGTTTTTCTAAATGTTGGTGGTTTTACCTGAATTGTTTTTGTTTGAGGTTTAAATGCATCTATTGATTTTCTGAACCATTCAGGAACTTTGCTATTTTTAAACAAAAGAGGGATGTGCCAAGTCATAGCAAATTGAAACCAGGTCCATTGGTGCAAATCACCTTCAAGAAGGACAGACCACCTTTTGGAGGCCTGACGTAGTGGGAAAGGGGCTCTGTTCTGGGTGCTGAGCCTGCTCTGACCCCAGCCCCGCATTCGTGGCCCTGTGCCAACTCTGCACTTTGAGGGCATCTTTCAGGGGATGATCTCAAACACCTCTAACTGTGATGACTCACCCGGGTCCCTGAGCCCGGGTTTGTAGATGTCACTCCTTCCCCCTGAACAGAAGCCCAGAAAAGCCCCAGGGCATGGGTCACCAGGTGGCAACCTCTGGTGGGCTTATCTGTGTCCCAGGACAGTCACTGTGCCTGTCTGGGTAGGGGGTGCATTGTGAGGTCCAATTTACAGGAAATGGGAGGAGATTAGAGAAATGGCTCTTGTTGTGTTCTGTGAAGACCCTAAATGAGCCAACCTCTTATTTCTGCCCCCTGAGCCTGTGACACAGGAGAGGGCCTCCTCGTGGTTGGTGTTAAAGGATTACGTGTTTGTGTCCCCCACCCGCCTCCACCTAAACTCTTATGTTGAGATCCTAACCACCAATGTGGTGGCTTTATGGGGTGAAGCTTTTGTGAAGTAACTAGGTCACGAGAGTAGCGCCCTCATGAATAGGATTAGTGCCCTTGTGAAAGGGACCGAGAGGAGCTGACTGTCTGCAGCCTGGAAGAGGGTTTTCACCAGAACCTGACCCTGCTGGCCTCTGCTTTTGAGTTTTTAGCCTCTAGAACCTTGAGAAAGAAATGTGTGTTGTTGAAGCCACCTCGTCTCTGGTAATCTGTTACCACAGCCTGAACTAAGAGTTGTTGGGTTGGAAGAGGTGTTCTCTGCTTACAGAGAAGTCTCCCCACAGTCCCTTCAGGTCTCGCGTGTTCTCTCCCCCCTCCAGTTCCTGCCACCACCGACTAGAGTATATCAGTGTGGTCAGACCTGAAGTGTGAGGAGGTCCCCTCCTCCTACACACCTTTGTCCTGACCAGGGAGGCATATTAATCACCAAAGGGGTCGTAGAGCTGGTCAGTCATCAAGTTGTTTCCCTCCCCTGGGGGACACACCATAGTGGAAGAGAAGAAATTCCCGGAAGTCACTGGTTCAAAGATACTTATGGCCTGGACAGTTAGTAATAAGGTATCAGGTTAATACCTCCTAGAATTACAGCATAGCATCCATTCATCCCAGGGCCCCAGGAAACAATGGAAGCCACTCAAGGAAGCTTGGAGCTTCTGGAGGATTCTGTGTTGGACATTTGGGGAGGTGGTGGCTGGAGGCTCAGGATCCCGTGTGCTAAGTGGGGTGAGCCCTGCCACCAAGTCATGCTCCCATAGCTTGCTTCTGAAACAGGGCGAGATTTATAGCTCCAAGCATGGGTGGCCTTCTGGCTCTAGGCTTGACCTTCTGCTCTTCCTAAATGCCTTTCATTAGCCTCTCCCTGCTCAAAACTTTTTATGAATTTCTAATTTTCTAAAAAAAAAAAAAAATTGAGTTCCCTTGCCAGGCCAGTGCTCAAGGCTATCCCAGTCTTCCACAGTGGAATCTCCCCAGCCTTTTCCACTTCTGCCCTTCATAAGACATCTGAGAGCAGTGAGGCGCGAGCTCCTTGCCCACCCACTCCTTCTCCTCCAGTACTTGCTCCTTTTTCAAGGTCCACTTCTGGGAAGACGTTCCTTCTTGAAACATCCCCTACCCACCTTGTCCCTGTGAGTCCCATATCTCTCTGAACTCCGCTGTAGGAATGAAGTGCTGTAACCCAGTTCTGACCCACTAGATTTGCTAAGCTGTATGAGGGCAAGGACTGGTCCTATATGGCCCATCACTGTATAACATTCATCATCTTGGGCAGTGGCTGGCACATAATAGATGCTCAGTAAATAGCTGCTGATTTAATTAATTCCATTTTTTGTTATTTGTCTTGTTGCATGTATGCAATCTGTCTGGCCCAAGTAGACTGCATTCTCTTGAAAGCTTAACCCTTGTTCCATAACAGGTACTTGTAAAATTCTTGTCCATTGATTTAGGTGGCCATCGGAGCCCAGAGAGAGTAGTTAATATGTAGGATTGGGTAAGGCTGAGTGTCTTTGCAGATGCTTTTCCTGAAATGTAATTTGACAATACAAACCAAGAGCCTTAAAAATGTCTACATCCCTTGACTTGGGAATAGTGCTTCTATAAATCCATCCTCAGTGAATTAACTGGCGTGTCATCAATATTAATAAAACAAGAGTGGCTGCAGTTTACTAAACTGCTAAGCGCTTACATGTGCTGAACCCTCGGCTGCTGGCCACGTTACATCCATTCATTCCTATGATCTTCTGAGTCACCCCAGGAGATAAGTATTATGATCCTCATTTCACAAATGAGACACTGAGGCCAGAAAATTTTATAGAACTTGACTATCATTACATCCTTGGTAAGTGAAAGAACCAGAATCTGACTCCAAGGCCCATGCACTGCACCCTTATTATACCAGTGGAAAATCATGAGCAATATAAACGTCTAGCAAGAGGGAGTGAGTTAATTATGCTACACCCACAATATGGGATATTATTAGCCATAAAAATAATGTTTTTGGAAGACTCTTCAATGACATGGGAAATACGTTAGATTAAGCATTAAGTGAAAATAATAAAATTCTCTCGTGGGTTGAACGGTGACCCTGAAAGATATGTCACATTGAAATTCTTGGAGCTTATGAGTGTGACCTCATTTAGAAAAAATCTTCATAGATACAATTAAGGATCTTGAGGTACGATCATTCTAGATTACCCAGACAAGTTCTGAATCAAAAAACAAGCATCCTTGTAGGAGACAGGAGAAAGAAGAGACACAAAGAAGCATGGAAGGCAGTGTGAAGGTGGAAGCAAAGACTGGAGTGATGTGTCTACAGGCCAGAAAATACCAACAACCACAAGAGACCAGGAGAAGGAAGGAACAAGTTTGTCTCCACAACCTTTGTAGGGAGCACAGCCCTGTGGGCACGTTGATTTCAGACTTCTGGCCTCCAGCGCTGTGAGAAAATACATTTTCTATGAGAAAATACCAAGCTGTGGTAACTTGTTGCATCAGTGCCAAGATGCTAATACAGATTTCTAGCCATAGATGCCGTTAGAACCCTTCCTTTCTGCCATGGCAATCCAGACCTGCTGCACTCTGCCCCCAACCTGTATCTCAAGTTGAAAGGCATTCTGTAGATTCCTCCCCAAGAATGCTGCCCTTTCTCTCCCGGGCCTGTGTCCCTGAGTTCTCCGTCTGCCTGGGAAGATCAGTACAGACATAGACACACCAATATGTCTATTATGAAAATCTGTTCTTAATGCCACTGCTGGGGTCTGGTGCAGCCAACGCAGACCAAGTGCCAAGCTCTGTCCTAAGTGCGAGGGACACCACGAAGACCCATATCCATTATGTAGTGTTTTACTGTTGGCAAATCACATCCACGTGCACGATTTGATCTTCACACCACACGGTAAGGTAAGTAAGGCAGGTGAGTAAACAGGCTTCACAGATATTAAGTTCCTTGATTGCTCAAAGTCATGCAGTAGGCAGAGCTGAAACCCAGATTTCCTGCTTATTCTTTCCATGATACTAAGCTCCCTCCAGACCCAATGTTTTGGAAGTTCAGGGAGAGGAAAGTGAAATCTCATAGCAGGGATCCAGGCAGCTTTCTTAGAAGAGGTAGAATTCAAGCAGATTCTTGTAAAATGATAGAATCCCAGTAGATTGGGGGTTGGCAATTTGTGGTCGTGGGCTAAACTTGGTCTGCCTTCTATTTTTGTAAATAAAGTTTTATTAGAACACAGCCTTGCGTATTCATTAACATATTGTCTACGGCTTTTTCCTTGCTATAAAAGCACAGGTGAGTAGTTGCGACATAAACTGTGTGACCTGCAAAGTCTAAAATATTATTTGACCCTTTACAGAAAAAGCCGGCTGACTGTTGGAATATATGGTTCTGGCGTGGAGGAGTTTGTGGGGGGCAGAGATTGTCTACAGGATAAGGACATCCATGGCTTCTGGTTAAAAGTAATATTTGGAGCACCTGCTTGGGATTCCTCTCCCTTTTTCTCTGTCCCTTACACCCCGTCTTAAAATAAATAAACTTTTTAAAAAAGTAAAAAAGTAAAAGTCATATTTAATTCCTTGGGATAACTAAATTTCTAGTCTTAATAATGATAGCAAACACTTATATGGTACCTAGTATGAGCCAGACAGTATTTTAACTGCTTTACACCTAACAACAGTTATTATTGTTATCACCATCATCACCATCATCATCATCCCCATTTTATAGGTGAGGAAATAGGACAGAGAGATCAAGTAGCACGCCCAAGCAGGCACAGCTAGCAGACTCCAGAGTTAGTGCTCAGTGCTGGGGAGTACCTGCTGGAGGCTGTGTGTAAGACCTCTCCCATATTGTTTCTCACACCCTTAAGGATCCTGGACATTCCTTAATTCATTTGGCAAGAATGTATGGAGCCCTACTGTGATACAGGCCTGGTGCTGGGTCCTGTAATAAGAGACCACTGTTTCTTTCTGCTCAGGCGTTTCTGACCACTTTCCTCACAGCCTACACGCCGTGCCACTCACCTAGGAACAGAAGCACTGTTTGCAGTCTGTGGTGACTCTCTTTTGAGTTACTGGCCTGGTGAGGTCAGGGAAGCTATGGCAGAGCAAATGTAAAGGCTTTTCCGGAACAGAGACAAAGTGCTAAAGCCACGACGCAGTGATCAAAGACAGAGTCACCAGCTGAGTAAGGAAGGGAGGGAGGCTGCAGGGCCCTGTCATGATGCCCAGAGATAGTCACGTTGGCCATGAGGCTTCAGGACACTGCTGCAAGCCATATGGTGATTAACCAGGGAAGGACGGCAAGTCCACTGGCTCCAACTCTGTACTCGGCCCATCCGCACCCATCAGCTCTGCTCAGTGGCCTAAACATAATATTGTGGCTTATTTCTCACCCCCTGTCCCCCCGCAAGGTGACTGGTGCAAGAAAATGGAAGTATCTGGCATCTTATTGGGAGACATAAATTTTCATACTGATTATTTCATTGGCGGGGGGCAGGGGGAGGAGGAGGCTGCTCTGTTGGGGTAAGTTTAAGAGCAAGCAAGGGGCTCCCTGGGGCAGGTACCCATCTGCAGAGGTGAATGCATCAGTCCCTGGCCTCCTGCCACTCTGCCCCCAGTGGGTGGGGAGCTGGGAAGGGGAAGAGAAACTCTCGGTATCAGCCCTCTCCCCGCACAACCCCTGCTCCCCAGGCAGCAAGCCTGGTAGGAAAAGCCCAGCTTGTGCCTCAGTGCCTCTCTGTCACATGAATCCCTCCCCTCCTCACCCCACAGCCCCATACTGAGAAGAAGAGGGAATGGGTCAAGACTCCGGCCCTTGGGAGGTATCACACGCAGCATCAGTCATTGACTCAGGGGTCAAGTTGAAAATTTAAAAAAACAAAAAACAAAAAACACTCCAAATATACTCAACTCCAAACAAAATGGAATGAAAGAAAAAATACTTGAGTATGAATAACAGGCTGCCCTCTCAAGATAGCTCCAATCTGGAGGCGAGCCCAGAAGGCAGGAGAGAAAACTGTTTCTGAGTTCCTTAATCATTCCCAGTGCTGTGTTGCCCTCAAGGATGTCCATCCCAGCCATCTGCCCTTGACCTCAGCTGACAGTCCCTGGTACAACCGTGGGTGAGCTGGCCGCTGGAGGTCATGGGACTTGCAGAGGTGGAAGAGGTGGGCCCTTGAGAAGAAGGCAGAGGACCAGGATCCACTTCGGAGACACACAGAGCCTGGCTTGGGTGTCAGCCCCGTGCGCCTCTGCTTGGCTGGTGCCTCTGCTTCACCGAGCTGAGCACCGTTCATGGCATTGACCGCCCGCTCTTGATCCCTTTGCGCCTGGAGCTGAAGCTCCCAGCTGCGTGCCCGCTGGGCCAGGATCTCAAGACTGAGCTGGCTCATGGGCATTTATTGCAGATGCCCAGGTCCAAACCGGCAGATGTCACAGCCTCCATTGAAATCCGAATGTGATTATGGAGAGACACCCAGGGCCCAGACCCTGTGCGCTCAGAGCTTAATGACTGGTTTGGGGACATAGCCCTGAAACAATAAATACAGAACCGTAAATGCCACCACGTGCCCTGAAAGAGATGGGCCAGGTGCAGAGAGGGGAGGTGCTGGGAGACAGAAGTTAGCTGGAGGCTCAGAGGAAGTGTCAGTGGTGAGTGGGCCGCTGTGGCTGGTAGAGAGGAAAGCAACGCAGGCAGAAGAAACCACACCTGCAAAGCACCGAGCTCAGGCCACCAATGACCCAAGTTAGGTAGGAGGGGAGAGAACAGCACAGGAAGGGGACGGGGCTCAGGCAGGACCCAGTCTGATGTGACTCCTACTGGAATTTCCCCCAGGGCTCAGGTCTCCAGGCACAGAACATCGTGGTGCTCTCCGGAGATTCAAGTGTTGTTTACTTACTGTTTCTCCCTCTCTCAACTCTCAATTCCTCCCTGCGTTTAAACTCAGACCCCACAGCAATTTTTTTCCTGCCCGTGTTTGTTTCAAAGCCATCATTCCTGCCCTCTCTGATGGCAAAAATACATGTCTCAGATAGACACCCAAAGACAAGGGAAGGACACTTCCCTGGAGACTCCATTCTGTCCAGTGCTGGGGGCAAAGCTGTGACAGTGCAGCAGGGAACAGAGCCTAGAGGTGGGGGGAGCGGGATTTGAGCCCTGACTCTGTGTGTGACCTTGAGCAAGTCACTCCGCACCCTCGGTATTCATTGCCCCATTTGTTGAATGGATGGATTGCACTAGGTCAGGGGATCCCGACCTGGGGTAAGATTTAAGGGGGTCCAAGAGTCCCTGGAATTATATGTAAAATTTAGTGGGCGTGAGTATTATGCATTTTTCTGGGGAGGGTCCACAGCTGTCATTCAATTCTCAAAAAACACCAGGACACCCAAAACCGTCAGGAACACCTGTGCTGGGGGATGTCTGTGTGCCCGCAGTCCTTAACAATCCTCGATTGTCAACTGAGACCTCATGGCGGGTGCGCTTAACTGTAAAGCTGACAAGATGCTGGCTTCGGACCCTCAGACCAGGGAGAGGCCGGGAGCTTTCAGGCAGGGAAGGGGCACAGGTTACAAACAGGAAGCGTTTGTGCATCTGCATTTCTGGTAACCTAGCTAAGGTCTCTGAGGAAACAGACCCACATCTGTGGGGTGTCAGCCATTTCCCGTGATCCCCGCCCCTCCCATCTAAATAAATATTCACGTTTTTACTTAACTGTGTGTTTCAGAATCTTGTATTCTTCTTGTTAAGGAAGGCCCCCAAATTTTAAGTCTTTGGACGCCACACAACCGAGATTGGCTCCTGGGTCCCCGAGGTGACCAAGGCTAAGAGGACCCAGTGTGGGGTGGGGGTCCCACCCTCAGGTGCGGCTCTGACCGGCCAGCTCTCCTCTTCCTCGGCCCTCTTAGCCATCCTGGTTTCTGCTCCTTTTCCTTTCCTTCTCTTTCCTTTAATGTGATTCCAGAGAGGGTCGGAAGTGACCTGTGCGAGGGGCCAGGCTCCCTGGGATGGTGGCCCGGTATTTTTGACGTGGGAGTGGCGTCTGCGGTGACTCAGCCCCGTATGGGCCCCGGGACGCGGACGGCACCTCCTTCAGGGTAGCCACTGTGTTTCGTTTCAGGCAGCCCAGCTGCGTTCTGCATGACCGAATCGGACACCTCTCACTTCCTCTGCGAACGGAACTCGGTGTTTGGATGACGTGCAGGCACAGTGGTTGTGCAAAACAGCCCGTCTATCACCCCAGCCCCCGGGGTCTAAAGAAAAGGGCGGGGGGGGGGGGTGAGGAGAAAAAACCCAACGACCCCTGCGAGGAATTGGGCTTGAAACAAACAAAGACTTGGCTAAGAGGCCCAAGCGCGGCTGTCAGGACTGGTGAGTGATGGGTGTAAGACCAGGTGACCTTGGTCAGTAGGTCACGGAAGGAGCCCTGCTCTCAACCTGCCCGGCAAGTAGCACTTGTTCTGCGCCCCTGCTCTACAACCTCACAGCGACAGCGACAGAGACGTGCACATTCTGTGGGGTGTACCCTGGGTGGGACAGGGACCAGCACCCAGCAGCCACCTGCTCCCCGGGGGGCGAGAAGACCTGGGAATGTGGTGCAGCCACTGGTCCTGCCGTAGGGCCGAGCTGCCGGAGCACCTTCCTGTACAGGTGGCTGTACCTACCGCTGGCCCCTCTCCTGCCCGGGTGAAGGGCAGTCAAGGCCCCAGCCAAGGGCTGCAGGACTCTCCACCCCCCACCTTCACAAGATGCATAGGGACAGATGTTTGGGCCCTGAACCTGCCCATTTCCTTCCTGCTCATGGCCTCAGTAGATAGATGGTGACACATCAATGGACAAATCCTCCAGGAATGACGCTCCCTTGAAGTTCTTGGCTGAGTTAAAATAAGCAAATCAATGAAAATATCTACAAGTCATGTGAGGAGGCGTCGGGCTGCATCATGTCACCCTCCAGGGGCGTCTCTGAGAGGCTGCACTCGCCCTGCAGAGGCTGGGGGCTCTCCTCCTGCTTGGCCTAGGGACAGGAGGCAGCAGGGCTGGGGGACAGTTGCAGCCTCAAAACTGGGGCGAGTCATAGATGCCCTGTGGGCCTCACCTCCCTGTTTAGGGGGGAACTCTAACCCCCAGCTCTGAGAGATGTTTGCAGGATTGAAGGAACACTCCTCAACACAGTGCATGGCTAAGGTGCCCGGGGCATAAGGGGCATATACATCTCCTCCTTCCTAGTGCCCTTCTTTCTGGGCCCCTTCCTCTTCCTCTGCTTGGCCCTTTCCCCTCTGGGCCCTGCCAGCTCCCTGTCAACATCATGTTCAACAGCCACAAAGGCCCGGGACTCATCCTGCTTTTGCAGGTCACTCCCCCAATTCTTCCCCAAACTTACTGCTCTCCGGGTCCTGTGTTTCTGAGCTGTGCTTTAGCAACCACTTCCCACCTGCCTGGTGTGGCTCTGTGCCTGCGGGCGTGGTGCCGTTCCGCCAGCTCGTGGACTATGCTGCCGTCACGTGCCTACCCCTGTCCCCTTGCACAGTGAGCTCCCATGGGGCCCTTCTCAGCTGGGGACAGTAAACCTAGCATGCGGTCAGGCCCACAATAGGGGGCAAAGTCCTCAAGTGAAGGATCCAGCCTCTGCCCACCTGCCCATCACAACAGGAGGCTTCAGGAGTTCTCATTGTCCCAGGAGAGGATGCCGGGCAGAGAGGTCAGCTGAGCCACCCCCACCCCCCACCACAGGTGACTTGGGGACTTCTCCTAAGGGAGGAGGAGGAGCTGGAGGAAGAAGTCACAGCTTTCGGAGGCCTATTTTTGCGGGCAGGAACCAGGATTCTGTCTTCAGAGGCTTTGTGCAAAGCCTGACGTGGAGTGGGGTCACGGTCGGCCTCCATCCTGGGGCCCCCCCTCTCCCCACCATGCCCTCTGCCTCGGGGCGGCCAGGCGACAGTCCAGGCTTCTCATAGCACTCCATTTTGTCATCAGCCGGTCTGCATCATAAGCCTTGGGTTTGACATCTTGGAATGCCTTCCGAATCTGAGTAATATCTTCCTCCGGTTTAGAAGTTTCTGCCAAGGAGGAATGTTACCGGGATGCAGCCTCCGCTGACACCGGGGCTGCCGGTCCCTGGCCACGAGGCTGACCCAGCTGGCTCACCCGTCACCCAGCAGATGACACGGCTTGCCAGGTGTGGGCCAGGGGCGCTTTGGTGAACCTGTCACCAGGTCTCCCAGTGAGCATGTCTGCAACTCAGGCATGGGGAACGGGCACAGTCTATGGCTAGGAGTGATCACAACAACCGAAATGAACAATAGTGACTAAGCCTATAAAAGCATGTCCTATGTTTGAGGCTCAGCCAAGCACAACCCACGTAGGATCGAATTTAATGATCCCAGGCAACCCAATTGGATATTGATATCCCCACTTTACAGATAGGAAAACTGAGGCTCTAAAATGAAGCAACTTGCCTGAGGCCACATGGTGGCAGAGCCTATGTGCCAAGCAGCCTGGAGATTATTCTCCTAACCACTGTGCTCCCCTGTCTCATGGGAATGGAGTGAAGCTGATTCTGAGCCCACAGGAGGTTTAAACAGCGGGGTTCATCAGTGCCAATAACTGAGCAAGGCTACCAGCAACCACAAAGGGATTCCCCTCCACGGGGGCGCCGGTGGAAAAGCAAACAGGAGGGAGCGGGCCACTCCTTGCCCTCCCAGCCTCCCCAATCCAACCCACTTTCCTTTCCCAAGTGCATTCCAGCCACCCTCCTCCCCCTGCTCTATACCAGAAAGGAAGAGAGATTTTTGAGCATGTACACCAGGTAAGTTTGTCTTTGTCATCCATTTAGTCTTCATTCCAGCCCGCCAAGGCTGGGCATCATTCTTTCCATTTTATAGATGGAGAAGCTGAGGCCCCAAGGAGGTGAATGACTTGTGCTAGATCACTTTCTTGGCAGAACTGAGCTTGAGACAAGCCCACCCTGATCCAGAGCCCGTACTTGGTCCGCCACACCACGAAAGCCAAAAACCCTCAGAAGTAGCAGAAACAACTCTGGAAGCTTGAGAGCAGGGCGGAGAAGGAGGAGGGGATGGTCAGTGAAGGAGAGGGGTAGAGCTCAGCCCAGACCTCTGCTCCTGGGACCAGCGAACAACGAGGAAGTGGACACCAGCCCTCCAGCAGACAGGTGACTGCAGGGTAAGCCACCCCTCGCTGGCCTCCCGTGTACTACACTTAGCACAGGGCATCAGGAAACACCAGACCAAGAGGCTAGACTTCCGGATGCCACCAGCCCAGGGAGGCTCAGCCTCCTAGGACCTCAGATTGCACCCGAGCTGTCCGCTGGGCTCCCCAGCAGCTCGCCCCACCCCCAGCCAGAGGTTCCCACGGCCAAGGAGCTGGGTTGGGCTGCATGACTTCTCTTTAGGAGGTGCCTTGCCTGGAGCCACCCAGACCATAGGCACTGATGCACTCACCTGCTGCCTCTCCCTGTAAAAACAGAGGTGGGTGGGAGCAGGCCTATCGCACGGGACTTGAGAAACCTCGAGGAGGTGCCAGTAGCTGTGGAGCCAAGTGCCCCTGGGTTAAATCCCAGGACCTCCTCTGGGCAGCCGGGGACCTTGGGCAAACTGCAATGCCTGCTAAGCCTTAGCATATGCTTTTGTTAAAAGGTGTCAACAATGCCTCTTCCGTGGCTTAGGCTGAATCAGAAATTTACCCAAGCATCTATCCCAATGCCTGAAACATAGTAGGGACTCTTCAAGTTAGAGCTCTGGATTTTTATTATAATATTAAATGTCTCCAAGATTCATGCAGTTAATGGAGAGAAGAGGTTCAGAATAATTTCAAATGGTGGAGCAACAAAAGCCACTGATTGAAATGTTCTCGGTGACTAAGAACCAAGGATGGTTAGTTAGTCTGGAAGTAACAGGACAGTGATGTCAGGAGAAGAAAGAGGACAGATCTGTGTGGGGTGATCTCCTTGCACTGTACTCTGTGTGTGTGTGTGTGTGTGCGCGTGCGTGCATGCACACACAAATGGGGACAGGATACACACTCAGTAGACTAAAATTTAGTCCCCATCCTCAAGGCATTTACAGAAAACTGAAACACCAAACAGCAACAATAAGAACAACAAAGCCCAAAATGTCAAAATCGGGGTTTGTGAGATACGCAGAGACAGGAGAATTCACTTCCAGCTTAGGTGGGGTCCTAAGTGGCTCTCAGTGCTTCCCGGAGGAGGTGCTGCTTGAATATTATTTCAACAATGGGGGTTGGAGAGAGGGTAAAGAGGATTGTTGAGGAACGCCATGAGACGGGAGAAAGCAGAGTGCGCTCAGTGAGTCTCAGGTACTATGGAAAAAATACCAAATATCAAAATATTCTTACAAGTTAACTCTGTGTGTTGGGATTGATGTTTATTTTTCTTGTACCTTCCTGAATATTCTAAATTCTCTAAAAGGAGCATGGATGATTTTTACATGCAAGAAAGTCATTATTTTTAAAAATCAGCATCAATCGCAAAATCAGAAAAAGATATTCCTTTGAGGCTGAAAACAAGGAAGTGAGAATTTTAAAACCCCCGGCACAGGTGGCAATAGAGAAAGGAGCTGGTGTCCAGCTGGGGCCACAGTCTCCGCATTGCTGACATTTGGGGCCAGATCATTCCCTGTCCTGTGCTGGTAGCATCCTGGGGTCTACCCACTAGACGTGCCTCCACCCTGCCCCCCAAAATGTCTCCAGAAATTTGCTCAATGTCCCCTAAGGGGAAAATGGCCCCTGGGTGAGAACCACTCCTTTAAGCCCTGGAATCTTCGATGTGAGGGAAAAGTCATCCTTCTATAGCTCTCTAAGTATGTACGGAGGACGGATCCCTTCGTCGTGGCTTTGCTCTCCTGAAATGCTTCTTTTTTCATCCAATCCCAGCCTAATTCAGGAGCCAGAAAGCCTGAACTGAGGTCTCAAGTCTTAACATGACTGTGGGTGAGTCGAATGGCCAACCTGTGCCTCAGTTTACCTCTCTGTAAACCGACACGTGGACTAGACGGAGCACTAAGATGCCGTGAACCAATGCCAACGCCTTATTTTGTAAGTGAAGGGAGTGACATTTGGAAATGTTTTGCTCCTGACGCCACACCTAACCATTGGCAGAGCCGTTGCCAAATCCCGAGTCTCCTGCCCTCTTCACCTCATATTCCTCCTTCCATGGCCTCTGTGGATTACAAATATTGCTTTCTGGTGCCAAAAAAGAAAAACGGAGAGTGTCTAAGCCAGGTCCCTTCCACGCACCGCTGAGTGAGCTCGGCCACAGAGAAACCTCCTCCCCTTAAGGACCAACAGCACCAACGACGTGACTTTCTGAATGTGCCAAAGCAACACTCAGAAACACAGGACTAATTGGCTCTTCCAAGGCAGTGGAGAATCTGGGGGTGATGAGTTGCGTGCTACTCAATGGGGGCTGCTGTGACAGAGGGCTGCAAATGCCGCTCCGGGGACGTGTTAATGAAGGCTCTGCATGCACAACACGAGAGGCAATTATACTGTTCTCCCTGGCACGGGCTCCTCCCGGCAGGCCAGCTGCCGATGGGGCTGGAAGGAGTTCAGCAGAAAGTTCGCCGACAAAGCCAGATGGAGAAGGAACAGGACTTGCTGTCTGGACCAGCCATCGCCAAACAGACGGAGGGCTCGTCCATCTGCGCCGCTTTTCTCCTGGAGGACGTGCGGAGGAGGTGGCACGGAGGGAGGACATGGAGGGGACTCAGAGTGCGGAAGGAAAGAGATCCGGGTTGCTGCCGGGCTGTGCAGAAGCCTCCGTCTCTGGTCACTCTGCTGCCCTCCCCACTGGCCTGGACGTCCCAACCTGAGGGGGTGCCAGGAGCCATGCCAAGGCAAACCGGGGCTGGGCAGGTGAGGCCGCTCGGTTTGCAGACGGGCTGCACAGCATCTGCTTCCAGCGGAGAGGCTCTTCCAAGCGCTAAAAAGGGGAGTTTGTCGCCTCTCTCTTCTGCCTGAGCTCAGCCCCACCGGTGGGATCCAGGCAAATCTGGTCCCCACCCCACCCAGGTGAAGTCAGGCTAAAAATAACATCCAGAGCAGCTGTGAAGACCAGCTGAGTCACAAGGGCTTAGAGGAAGTAGGTCCCACACACTTCACGGGGCGGTGGGAGGGGCAGGGGTGGGTTACGATGTCTGTGGAGGGACATGTGAACCCCGGGTATTAGCAGCAGCCTCTCCCTACCCTACCTGCTGACATTCCCAGGCCGTTCTGTTTCACTGTGTTCCCGTCACCTGCTGCTGCCTCAGTGCGTCAGGAAGGCCTGCCTGGCTTATCATGTGTGACTTGGCCGTATGCCTCCCCTCTCTATTTCTTTTTCTTTTCTGTGGGAGGTGGGGGGAGAAGGGCAGAGGGAGAGGGAGAGAGAGAATCCCAAGCAGGTTCCATGCCCAGTGCGGAGCCTGATGCAGGGCTCGAACTCACGACCGTGAGATCATGACCTGAGCCAAAAGTAAGAGTCGGACACTCAACCGACTGAGCCACCCGGCTGCCCCTCCCCTCTCTATTTCTAACCATGGTTCAGAACACGGCTGGACCGCCCATCAACCCCACTGTCGCTAAGTCTTATAAATGTCATTCCAGTGAAGATCATCCTGGGCTAGTGACCTGTTTGGAAAAGTGGGACAGATAGCACAGGCTGGTGGAGATGGGGTTGCAGGAAAGGAGAGAAAGGAGCCTTCTGGGGGCAGCTTCTCATAATGGAGGGATTAGGAGGGTTAAAGCCTAATTATCCTTAAGATGAGTTGGTCACAGTCCTGGCGAGAACTTGGGCTAAAATAATGGAAACACCACCAGGCCTCCCCTCCTGTGGACCTGCAGAGCTCAGGCCTGGGGCTGGGAGTGAACCAGCTAGGCCCCAGTGAAGGCAGGTGGAGGGAGAAGACAGCCCCCAGGGGCCGGGGGGCTCCCCAAAGGATCCTCCTGTCCCTGAACTAACCCCAAACTGCTTCGTGTGTCATGTGGAACCCTCTGCCACTTGGGACCTTCTTACCTCCCACCCCACCCTTCTCCCTACTAAGTGGACATTGGAGCCCAGCACACAGGGGGTTTTAGACTTGCCTGATGGGAAACTGTCAAAGTCCCGGCTTTCAGGCCCTATTCCCTGAGGTTCTGATTCAGTAAACCGGGGCAGGACTCGGGACACTGTATTTTTATCAAGTATCCTGGGAAATCCCCAGGCAGGTGGCTTCCTGACTCCAGGGTGAGAATCCTGGTCCCGTGGCTAAGGACTCAGACTCTGAAGTCAGACCAGAATCCCAATCCCAGCTCTGCTGCTCACAGCTAGATGTCCTCCTGATCCCTCCTCCATAAAATGAGAAGGTGACAACACCCTCTTTGTGTTGTAAGGATTAAACGAGAGCATTGATATAAAGGTCCGACAGACTTCCTGGAAGGTGGTGAGCACTTAATAGATGTCAGCCCGTCTTGCTGGCCTTTTCTGCCCCCCACCACACAGGTGCTCAATGTACAATGACATGTTTGTGGCTGTGACTCAAAGCTGTCCTCTTCTTCAGGGGCAATGATGCAGGGGCTGTGGGGGTGACCTGTTTCCTGTTTGGACAACTATGGCTTTTTGCCACCCAGGAGGGAGGACCCCATTTTTCCACCCCAAGGGTGAATTTCAATCCTGTGTTTGGTCACTTCTCCTTGGTACCAAGAAATGAAAGGCTCTCTCTGATCACCTCCGCTTAGCCCGAATGTTGGAAAAGTCTCTTTTTGACAGCTTGATCTCTTTTTTGGCTTTGAAAAGAAAACCGAGGGCAGCTTGTGAATAGTGCCATGGCTGGACGAGGAGCCCAAGGGAGCGGGTGTGGGCTGGGCAGAGGTGGGCTGGGCAGAGCCGTGCTAATGCAGGAAAAGGGAGAGACGAGGCTCCCCGCACTGAGGCTGTTGGCCCCTGAGCCCCCTCCTCGCCCTCCTGGGCTCCCCCAGCCCTGGGCCCCCCAGGGCCCCCCGAGGCCCTGTTCCCCACTGCTGGCCATGCTCACACCTCCTTCTCTACTCCAGCTGCTCCTTGTGTCCACACCTCAGGGGCTCATCTTCTGTGCTTTTCCTTTCCTCTCAGGCTGCTCACGCCTTGATCAAGGTGGGCTTGGGTCCAAAGGCAACTGCTTGTGCACGCCCCGGTCCAGAAGCCAGGCCCAGAGGCAGGGCTCGGCAGGCCGAGGGCCCCGAAGCTGGTGGCTCTAGAGGTGAACCACTTCCTCAAGTGTCAGGGCATCTGGAAAGGCCGCTCTCAACAGGGCAGGGGCCAGAGCCACCGAGGAAGGTGGGCCAGCTCACCAAGGCTGCTCGGAATTACCCTGAGGCAGCCAGACCGCGCCAAGTTTCCTGACGCTTCTGTGGGTCTCCAGTGGGGTCTACGCTTCGAGGCCTGAACTTGGTTACGGCAGGTGATGACCCCACCACCTAAAAGCCCCCATCCCGTTGGAAATGTACAGTTGGAGGGCGTTGACTCCTGCAGGCTCTGGGTCCCATTCACCTTCTCATGATGACACTGTAAACTTCCGTATACAGTAAGCACTTAATAGTTGAAAGCTAAAAGCAGAAGCAGTGAGTAGTGGTCCTCATTCATCTCTAACACTTTAGTATTAATGCGCTTCCAGTTCTTTGCAAAGAACACTTTTGAAAAAAAGACAAAAGAAGACAGCCTTGTACTTTGACAGGGAGGAAGGATAGGACTCTGAATCCTGCTAATCTGTGTGGGCACAAGTCAGCCGCACGTCCTGTGCCTTGGTTTCCCTCTGGGTATAGTACTTATACTGGTTCTCTTGTCCTCTAGCTCTTAAGACTTTTTTTAAAGACAAAATGAGGTAATAGCTTTCTAAGGGTCCCGGAAGCATAGTCACCTTCATACGTAAGTGCAAAGGAGTGTGGCTCAGCTCAGGCGGCCAGCACCCCGATGCTGCCATCGGCCACACAGCCTGTGGACACAGAGGAGGACAGCATGTGAAGATCAGTCGACCACCGGCGACACATGGCAAGGGGCAAGGAGGCCCTGTCCAGACTGTATGTCCCGCTTGCAAGTCCTAACTTCTGCCAGTGACTGAGGCCACACGCCACCCTCAAAGCTGGAAGAGAAGCCACGGAGGGAGGCATCTCATGGCAGCATGGTGGGTGGTTAGGGGCATGAGCTCTCGGGCACAGTGTTCTGGGGTCAGTGCTCCACTCCACCACTGACGGCAGTGTGACCTTGGGCAAGCCCCTTGGTACCTCGGAGCCCCTCTAAGATGCAGATCCTAACTGGCTGTGGCCCTGGTTCACGGAAGGCCTGCACGGACCGTGTTTAGCTCAGTGCCCATGTTTAGCCCAGAACACCATGATGCTCCTGAAAGGCTTGCAAGAGAAGAGACTTGGTTTCTCAGCATTCCATGGAGAATAATGAGAAGTTCCTGGTGGAGGGGAGAGCTTGACATTGGCCCTGAAGGAAGCAAGTGTTTTCTTTTCTCGCACCCCCAGGGTCCCAGGAAGTGGCATGAAGCAGCTGTCCAGTTCCCCGGGAGAGTCCAGGGGCCCTGTCATCGCTGGCCCCTCAGGACTGCGTGTTCTTCCCAACCCGGGGCTGACTCATGTCCAGAGAGCAGGCGCTGTGCCCCGGAGACAGCTGCCCTTTCGAAGAAAACCCCCTCCTGGTGCAGGGAAAGGGGAAACAGAAACCCACTTGACCTTTACCTAGAAACTCCCTGTTTACGATGTGATTAGTTGTTTAATGCTTCTCTCCCCTCTAGGCTCTCGAAGGTCACCCTGTCACCCCCTTAGTGCCCCGGGCAGCAGGTGCTCCAGTAAATACACACTGAGAAAAATAAAGGGGTGGACGGATCAACAGCCGGATGGAGGGAGGGAGAATCATGATGCTGCCTTGTCGCCAGCACCTCACAGGCCAGCTGAGACGTCAAGAGTCCCCTAAAATAATCCACAAGTGCAGAAAACAATGTTTGCTTGAGTTTCAGACTGAGAGTTAATGTTAGAGGGCAGTGCTTGGGGGAGGCTGGGGAGAAGGAGGTTCACAGGCCTCCAGCTTCAGGGAAAGTGGGTTCTAGCTTCGGCGGCCACCCTGGCCGGGGGCAGCAGGGGCACCGTGGCAGGCCCGTCCCGGAGACAACAGACTCCTCTGTCTGCCGGGAGCCCCAGCCCAGGCCTTCCTCGAGCTGTGCCACAGTGTAGGGTGCTTTCGCACGCCCTGCCTTCCCTCTGGCCCTGACTCAGGGTGAGACTCGCATGGGGCTCAGACAGCACTCCCGACCTCTCTGGCTCCCTCTCCTTGGGGATTTCTCCAAGGAAACTCCTAGCATGGCCCATCCTGTCTTGGCGTCTGCTTATCAGAGGATCCAGATGAACACAGCCTCAGAAGTTTAAAGTGTTCTGTGAGCCAGGGAGTCAGAACAGGCTTCTGAGGAGGTGGCACACCGTGGACTTTGCTAGAAGAGTGGAGACGGCAGAGAGGCAGATTCCCGGTTCAGGCTGTGGGAGGGACGGGCTGAGCTGCCCGTGCTCTGAAGAGAGGAGCTGTGTCTGCCTCATTCATTGCCAACCTCCAGCATGTACCAGGCTCACAGTGGTCCCTCCCTGAATTCTTGTTGAATCAGTGAATGAGCAGACTCCATCTCTCTCCTCTTAGTGCCTCAATGCCTTGTGCTTCCCTATGTTCTAGAAGACATCACACTTTAAAAAAAGTTTTTTAAAGGTTTATTCATTTTTCAGAGGCAGAGAGAGACAGAGCATGAGGAAGAAGGGGCAGAGAGAGAGGGAGACACAGAATCTGAAGCAGGCTCCATGCTCTGAGCTGTCAGCACAGGGGCTGGAACTCATGGACTGTGAGATCATGACCTGAGCCGAAGTTGGACACTTAACTGAATGAGCCACCCAGGCTGTCGGAAGCCATCACATTTTACATTATAGAAATAGTTACTCATTTATCTCTGTCCCTAGGGAGTTTGCTTCTTGAAAGCAAGGAGGTCTTAGGCTGGAGACCCACAGACCTGGCTTACAGTTGGTGTCCAAAGAAGGAATTAATAGGGTGAAAAACCATGGCTGAGGGAGAGGTTGGGCTTGAGGTTACGGCTCACCTAGTTATCCTGTGTGAGAGGGCGGAGGCTCCTGGGTGCTGGGTGGCTCGGTGTGTAAGGTGTTAGAGGAAGCTCTGGCTGCATCCAGGCACCAAGGTCAGCTCCTTACTTCCCAGCCAACATTCTGCGGTCTCAAGAGGAACATCTATTGAGGGTCTCTCATATTTCCGCAAGTCCCGCCACACACGTGATTCCGTGGGAGCCACACAGGTCCACGGCATGAAGTTAGCTATTATTCCCAATTTAACAGCTTGTGGTTTTAAGCCGCCCTCACCCACCTGCACTGCACCCAGTTTTGCTTTGAGGAACACCCTTCTCCCAACAGATTATCCTGTGGGCCTGGCTACTGTGTCCCACCCTTTCCTGGCCAAAGGTGTTCACATGACTCGAGTAAGGCCATCAGAAGCTCTTTTTAGAATTTGAATCTTGTGTGGTGAGCCACAGGACTTAGTAACCGTTGGGGCATAACTATATGACCCAGAAAGTCTACTTCTGCCTTTTATCTGCTTCCTGGAGAGTCTCCCATCCTTTCGCTCAGGAGAACCTAATTTCTAAAGATGCTCGAAGGTGAGAAGTAGCTACAGGGATGAGTAACAGGGAGGAAATCCATCCCGAAGCCCCTCTGGAGGAAAGTCAGGAGTCTAGGGTTCACACCTGGAGACTCCAACCATTTCTGGGCCCCAGGGCTCTCTGTGCCCTGGTGTCCTGGTCATTCCACATTTACTAAGCACCTAGCAGGAACACCGAGAGGGAAAGAACACGGTTTGGCCCTCCAGGGCTTCTGCAGGGGTGCCCCACACGCCCCAAGGACCCCCTCTGCTTCCAGCGAGAGCTGTGTAGGACAGCGTGGGCGTGCCCAGCGAGCCGACAGCATCCCCTCTTGCCTTTGCAGTTCCTGCCCCGGGGCTCCCTCACACTGCAGGGGCCTGCTGGGTCTACAAGAGAGCGGGCAGAAATTCATCCCTCCAAGGAACTCACGACCAGTGGGGGACAGAGCCAGCGGGTACATACAGCAGCCTCCCTTACCCAAGGCGCTAACCCTGGCTGGCCTTCTGAAGATTTCCCCAGTGTTTCCTCGGGGAGCTGAGCCCTCATTTCCTATCGAGGCCACCTTGATAATGCACCCTTCCATGGGCTTTTCCTTCTTTCCTATATTACAGTCACCATCCTTTCCTCCCAGGGTCACTTTTCCCACAAATTCCCTGCATCCAGATCCTTACTCAGGCTCTGGCTGGGAGGAACCCTAAGATAGGCTCCTCATCTATTTTCAGGATATCGGTCTTGACATCAAGAGAAGAGGAGGGTTCGGGGAGCACAGAGGAGGAAGAGGAACAAGGAAGGCTCCCAAAGGTCGGTGACATTTGGTCTGAGTCTTGAAGGATCAGGACGCATCGGCCACAAACAACGAATAGAGGAATTCATTCCAGGCAGGGACCAGCCCGTGCGGGCCCCATAGAAGTGAGAAGGAATGTGAATGTGAGGAACCTTCAAATATTTCAACCTTCTGGTGTCATGTGTCCGTACAGGTGGGGCCTGAGCTGGGAAGGGGCCACACACAGAACAGTGGTGAGGGCCCAAGGTAGGAATGGACAAGAACCATCCACGGAAGGGCCCGGATACAAGAGGAGGGATAGGGGGCATCCTGCAGCCGGGTCTTCCAAGTCCGCCGAGGCTCCCAGAGCTGGCAGGAGACGCCACACTGCTGGTGGTGGCCTGGATTCTCCTACAGGGCACAGGGAAGCCTCACGACTTCCTGGCAGAGACGAAGAGGTGGTGGAGACCATGACTTGAACGTCGGGGCAGCCTCAGCTTGCAAACCCCTCCTGGGAAACTCCCCCCAATGCCCCGTTTGCCAGCAAGCCCCTGGGACAGCTCAGGCTTCTTCCTCACCCAACCCCTCCCCAGCCAGATGGGCCCACCTGGCCACCCTCCCCCACCTGCCACCTCACCACACAGAGGGCTTTTTGGAAGGCACCCCTTCCCTGCAAAAGAACAATCTTCTGTGCTCCTTCCCCCCAAAGGACACCTACCCTGATGCCCAGCACCGCTTTGTGATGTATTTTGTATGGTTTTCAAGACGGCACAGAGGGGCCGGGTAGGTTTTCTAATTGCCTCTTTGTGTTCTGCCTTAGGGAGCAAGAAGGGTCCCCAGGGGCTTGTTATCTGGAGAGGTCGCCCTGCTCGAGGAGATGAGGGACCGGCCAAGGAGGGATTGGGACGAGTGGCAGCGGGGCTCCGTTTCCCTCTCTTGCCAACCCAGAGCTGAGATGCGAGATCCACCTTTGAAGGGAGTCCTCGTGCCGCTCTGCATCCAGGCTCAGCGAGAGCCAGTGTCGCCTCCACTGCCCGCCCACCGGGGTGACAGGCTGCCCATGGGGCCACTGCCCAGCCTCACACATCGCACACAGGCAACCTCACCTTGGAGCGAAGCACAGACAATCTCCCACCACTGAGATCTTACAGCCGGCGAGGGGTGGGAAGGGGCCCTTCGACCTGTGAACCCAGGACAGCAAGTTGAATGTTCCTGTAATTGGTGGTTTTATGGGTCCCATCATTAGGGAGAGAGGAGGCTCATGTGTGCGTGGGGCGTGGGCAAGGAAAGAGGAAGGGCTGGAGTCAGAAGCCTAACACCCGAGGTGTCTGTTGCGCACTTCATTTGTCCGAGGTCTGGTGCGTTACCTAGACTTCCTCACCAACACTGTGATAAGACAGGTACTACTGATGATCATTAGGGGAGCTCCTTCCTTCCTTCCTTCCTTCCTTTCTTCCTTCCTTCATTTCTTCATTCATTCATTCACTATCACTCCTTGAACTCACACAGAATAGTTGTCCCCAAACTATGGTCCAGATGCCCAGCAAGAATGGCCCTGCTCTAGCTTATGTCTCCAATAGAGAGACTTTCCACTCGCCGTGCTCAGGGGATGTGACCTCAGCTGCCGCCCAGTGCCCATGCGCACCTGCAGAGCATCTCTGTCCTCCATCTGTGCCCTCCTGGCCCAGCCCCTCGGCTCCTTGTGGCCTCCTGGGCTCCTCCTCCCATGCAGGCTCTCAAGCCTGGCCCTTGCTCACCCAGCACCCCTGTCGGCTCCTACTGCACCGGCCCAGTGGCTCACCGCCGGAGGGGGAAGGGGGCCCACACGCCTCCCTCCCTTCACCCAGCCAGGCTGCCCCTCAGCATCAAGCCCAAGTGGGGAATTACGGAGGGCGGCCTCTGGCTCAGCCCCGCATCCAGCCTGTGTCCCCAAGGGCGTGCTCTGTGCAGACTGTATGCAAGGTCCTGGCCAACAGCCTGGAGAGATCCCACCGCCGCGGCAACACCACAGCCCCCACCCTGCCCTCTTCCCCAGGGCTCAGCATCCGAGTGTCCATCCAGGAAGTTTGTCCTTCCTCCCCGGGCAACCTGGCCTTGGCCAGGAACATCCCAGATTGTGATTTCCGTCCAGCTCTGTCCCATGACTGCTGTGCCATGGAAACGCCACCCTCCGCTCCCCTCCCGGCGCCACCTCAAGGCCACTTCCCGTGCAACCTTCCTGCTCCTGGGATCAGAGTCATTCCCACACTGGCCCGGGCTTGGGTCAGCCCCCTCTTCTCCCTTCCTCCCTCACTCCTCTGTCCCTCCCACTCTCCGGAAGGGTAGAAGGTCTGTCACCAGGCCCCACAATTGATTAATAGCCCAGCTTTCACTGATAATTCCACCCCTAAGGGCTGCAGCCCAAAGCTTTGAGTAAACATAGTGATTTTCCTTAAATAAACATCCTCCGCACAAAGTAAAGTTGGTGGCCCGGCCAGCTGACCCTGTCACTGTTTTCACCTCTGTGCTCCGCTTCTCCCTGCTCTCCCCTACCCCCCTCACAAGCCTATGGGAACAGACTGGGAATTGACCCACAAGGGGCCCCTGGCCCTACTTTAGCCACGCCTGCCTGAGGAAGCTCCCCTTCGCAGCACCACACCCCTACCTGCCACCTGCAGTCTTGAGCTGTCCCTTAAGCTGACAGGTCCTGCTCCCCACTACCTCCCACCCTGTCAGTGGCTCCAGCCCTGCAACCCAGCAAGGGGCCAAGGGGACCGAGAAGGCTCTGGGCCCTTCCATTTTAGTCTGCTCTTCCTGGCTGTCCTCCTGGCTCTCTTGGACTTAAGGCCAAACCTTCCTGCTTCTGATCTCCAGCCTTCCATTTCATCCCCACCTTGTCTCCGTAATGTGTCTGGACCCACTTTCCTGCCTCTCCCCTCATGGCTTCAGTTTTGCAACCTCCCCTCCAATTCCATGCCCCACTGCAGAGCTGGGTGGAGGCCCCGGGGACCTGCGTGCTCTACGAGATTAAATAAATACATTGAATAAATCGGGAGCAGGAAACTTCAGAGGACAGAGCTCCCCGCACCAGCTTGTGACAGACGTGGTGAATGCGGGTCACACAACTGAGTGGTGGGGTCACCCCGGACCTCTACTTCTCAGAGGGACCCTGGTGTGAGACCTTCACCCTGTGGCCTTAATGACCCCTCAGACAACATGGTCACTTATAACCTGGATATTTTGGAACATTAGGTCTTCCTTTTTCTCTGAGTGGTATCTTCCTTTCCTTTCTTCCGTTCAGGCAAGAACAATCTGGCAGTCTCGCTGGGTCTTTGCTCAAAAATTGAGGACAATTTAGGGAGTTTGCAGAGGAGATAAACAGAGAAGATTTACTGGGATAGATGGACGTCCCAGGGGGAGCAGTGGAGGGCAGATTCTCCCTAACCACCTGCTCTAAGACCGGAGAGAGAATCTTCCAGCAGGAGATGGTGCAGTTTCCCATTTTGACATAGCGCATCGTGCCACGGAAGTCAAAGACAAGCAGGGCAGCATCTCTGTGCTAAATCACAGAGACCAGTGTTTGGCCCCATGTCTTGGTGCAGTATAGGATCTTGGAACATCTCACAAACCTAGAAACGCCCGAATCGATCGAGGCGACACCTTCCACAGCCTGGAGGAATGAGGCTCAGAATCAGAAACGAATTCCACTTAGAATACATGACTTCTGAGTTTGTGCACCCAGGTTTATACCAGTAAAGAGCAGAGGACTTGAAGTTATCAGTTACACTATTTTTGTCTTCATGCTGGGCCTTTACACATGCTATTCCCTCCACCTAGAAAGCCCTTCTTTCCTGCAGTCTGCTGAATCCCGTTGGCCCTTTAAAACCAGGCTCAGATGGTTTCTTCCCTCTGGGAAACCTTCCCATTGTGGCAAAATTGTCTGGGCCCTGCTTCCCTTTCTCTGTGTTACTTACTGCTCTACTATGACACATGCATCTTTATTTCTTATCGGCATATAATTCACACACCGTAGCATTCACTCTCCGCAAGTGTACAATTCAGTAGTTGCAGCCAACTCCCAGAATTGGGTGACCATCACCACTATCTTATTCCAGAACATTTCCATCACTTCCAAAATAAACTCCGCACTCATTACCAGGCATTCCTCTTTCTCCTCCCTCCCTGGTCCCTGGCATTAATCTATTTTCTCTCTCTATGAATTCGCCTATCCTCGATGTGTCGTATAAATGGAATCATCCTATATTTGTCCTTTTGTCTCTGGCTTCTTTCAATTAATATAATGTTTTCAAAGTTGATCCCTGTTGTAACACATAGAAGTACTTCCTCTTTTTTAGATAACAATATAGTTTATTATTTGACCAAGTTATTTTTCAAAATCATGTAGTTCTTACACAATCAAAAAATAATAGCTTCCTATTCAAAATGAATTACTCTAGATTTGTTTAGCAAGTCTTATTTTTATAAATAAATTAAGTATTAAGTTTAAACACATTTTACATCCATTTCACAATGTTTTATCCTTTCCTGCCTGGTGATGAGTCATTTTCCAAATAATTTTTTCACTGTATATAAAGACTGGTAACATTGCAAATAAGCATTACACTTTGAATTCACAGAAAATACTTATACCCTGGAGAGACCAGAATCTGTTTTGAACACATGCTCCTCTTTTTGTAAATATTAATTCATCATCACACTTTTTCATGGGTTTCTGTACCTAAGCTTTCTTGGAACTTAGGGGCCGGAAATGGTAGACGAACGCAGGAAAAGGATACTTCAAAGGCTATTTCTGGAGGACTGCATTTCCTGGGACTAATCAGATGGATCGTTTCTACTGTAACTCTTTGATTGTCAAAGAAATAGGAGGAATAATAAATTCTCAGTATAGTTATTAAGCTCATGCAATAACATCAGAGAAGTATATGAAAAGATTTAAGGGAAAGGTTCAAGTTAAGGGTTGCCTGAGTGGCTCGTTTGGTTAAGTGTCTGACTCTTGGTTTCAGCTCAGGTCACAATCTTGAGGTCTGTGAGTTTGAGCCGGACATTGGGCTCTCTGCTGCTGGTGTGGGATTCCCTCTCTCTCCCTCTCTCTCTGCCCCTCCCCCTCTTGCATTCTCTCTCTCTCTCTCCCCCTCCCTTCCTCCCTCCCTCTCTCAAAAGAAATAAACTTTAAAAAAAAGATTCAAGTTAAAAGAATAAAAGGCAAAAAAGACAAACCTCCAAAACCAAAGAAGAAATAAAGAATAAAAAGGCATCTTCATAGACCATCCTTTGATATTCCCAGTGCTCTCATTTATATACTTGTGTGAGTTTCTTCTTTTTAAGATAAACTGGAAGTACAATAAAAACAATCCAAAGGAAAGTTGACATATATACAAACAGAAATTGGATAAACATATATTTTAAATAGTAAACCCCACTTTTTTCTGCTATGAAGGAAAATGAGAATACATTTTCTTTTTTTAATGTTTATTTTTGAGAGAAAGAGAGAATGTGTGTGTGAGTGGGAGAGGGGCAGAGAGAGAGAGGGAGACAGTGGATTTGAATCAGGCTCCACGCTGATAACAGAGAGCCCAGTGCAGAGTTTGAACTCACCAACTCTGAGATCGTGACCTGAGCCGAAGCCAGACGCCCAACCGACTGAGCCACCCAGGTGCCCAGAGAATACATTTGCAATTTAAAATTTTGAGTTTTGCTTCTTAGAAATTTGACTTATTCAAAACTTTTACTTCATACTTTTGTAAGGTTCATTTTTTAAAAACTAACTGCTTTACATTTCCCACTCTGGGGAAAAAAGAAAACCTTACTGCACTGAATAGCGTCACTATTATCAGTTGAACGCACTCTTCATTTTTATGGCTGAGTAACATTCTGTTGTATGGATGGACCACTTGTTACTTATCTGTGATCATTCGATGGGCTTTCGGGTTGTTTTGATTTGGGGCTTATGCTGAATAATTCTGCGAAGAACACTTGTGTGTACACGTTTCTGTGTGGATATACGTTTTCTTTTGGGTATGTGTACCTAGGAGTGGAATCTCTGGGTCACATGTACTTCCATGTTTAACATTTCGAGGAACTGCCAGTTGCTTTTCAAAGCGGCTGCACTGTTTTCCGTTCCCACCAGCCACGCGTGAAGACGCTGATTCTCTCCGCGCTTCCCGGCTCTTGCGACCTGCCCTTCTGATTATCGTCCGTCATCCCAGGGTGAAGCGGAATTTCATTGTGGTTTTGATTTGCATGCCTCTTGGGACTAATGATGTCGGAGCATCTTTTATGTGCTGTTTGGCCGCTTATATATCTTCTTTGGAGAAATGTTCGTTCGAATCCTTTGTCCACTTTTAAATTTAGTTATTTGTCTTTATAGCTGAGTTGTACATGTACACATTTCTGCGTGTGTGTGTTTACCACACGATTCTGTAATTCATGTTTTACATGTCTGAGTATCTTGTGGCCAAATGTGGGCAGGGCCTGAGTCTGATTCAAATCTGTGCCTCCCTCAGGGCCAGAGTGCAGGGCGTACATAACAGACCCTCGTTCAATGCTTCAGGACTGGAGAGTCAAGAGCTTCATGGAGCTGCTGTGGTTTCATCCAAGGTTCTTCCTTCTCAAAGTAATTACATTTCTGGGTTACCTATATGTGGAGGCCCACCGGAGGTCTGGGGTCTTTTCCTGGCAAGTAGACGTGGAGCTCAGGGCTCTGAGTTCTAGGACACACTCCCACACCGCCAATGGAGGGGCCTCACCCCACACTCAGCCTTCCCTCTGCCTGTGTTCTTTGGCGGGAGTGTGATGAGAAATGATTGCTTTTTAGCGAAGGTTGATACAGGTTGAATTTTTTTTTCCTTTCCTTTTTTAGAGAGAGAGCAGATGAGCAGGGGAAAGGGGCAGAGGGAGAGAGAGAGAATATCAAGCAGCCTCCACACTCAGCGTGAAGCCTGACGCAGGGCCCAATTCCATGACCCTGGAATCATGACCTGAGCCGAAATCAAGAGTCCCTGACAGATGGGGCTGAATCTTAAAGGAAGAAAATCTTCATCTCTGCTATGTGTGCCACGTAGACCTGCAGCCACCCCCTAGTGAGTCTGTTCATCCTACTTGACTCATGTGCTGGGGACCTTTGGTTTGCTGTCCTGGCAGGGGCACTGTGCTCTCCGTGGTGCCTCTCCCAGACCCTGATCCTATCCTTGTATGGGGTCCCTTTTGCACCCTCCTCAACTATGCAATTTGACCATGTCCCATTTCCTGCTGGAGTCTGGCTGATACAGCCGGCCACAGTCAAGTGCAATGACCATGAGCCAGGGTTTTGGTCTCAGACCTGCCACATTTTAGCTGCACCGACATAGGCTCTCAAGCACCTCGTCTGCAAATGCAGACAACCCTGGTCTTGTTTGTTTTATTGATGGATAATTGACATATTAATTTCAGGTATACAATGTAATGATGATTTTTGCATGTATTGCAAAATGATCATCACAATAAGCCTAGTTAACATCCATCACCACACATAGTTACAAATTTTTTCTTGTGATGAGAATGTTTGAGATTTCCAATCTCTGCAACTTTCAAACATGGGAAGCAGTATTAGTTAACTCTAGTCACCATGCTGTACATGACATCCCCGTGACTTATTTATCACATAGCTGGGAATGTGTACCTTTTCATCCCCTTCACGTCTTTCACTCACTCCCACCTCCTGCCCTTGGCAACCACCAAGACCAAGTGAGAAGGAAATGAGGCAGTGGCCATTAGGACAGTGCCTGGCATTTACGAGGCTGCAGCAATCACAGATGTCATTGTTAGGATGACTCGAGCCCTTGGGGAATCGAGCCAATAAGGGGAACTGATTTACTCCTTTCTCTTGCCTACTTGGCTCCATTTCAGTGAATCAACAGCTGAAGGGCAAGTGACTGAAACAGGAGTCGAATAGATGTTTAATCAGCACTAGTTCCTTGCTGGGGGCTAGTGGGAGGACAGAGAAGTCTGAGACGATCCTACTCTTAGGGAGTAAAGACGGAGCCCCAGGGAACCAGGGTCTACTGAACCTGTCAGCCGCAGCCCTGGCCACTCAAGGCGTGTGAACCTACTGCTCAAGAGGGGATTATTCTGTGTGGTTCTGGGGCATCAGGAAATGAACCTTCTTCTCAGCTCTAGATCCTGTGCAACTCCCACTTGATAACAAGTGAGCCTCCTTCAGGTTTATCTCGGAAGCTGCCGGAGTGTAACAGGAAAGGGCAGTAGGCTTGGGGGCCGTGGAAACTCGGGTAGGACTGCCCTTCCGCTGCCCGCTGGCTCGGGCCCTGGACAAGCATTTTCAAAGTGGATAGCGGCCGTTCAAACTTTTTAAAAAGGGAAATAAGGAAGTATATAATGTAAGAAGAATAAGGGCTCCGGGAGCACCCTGAGGAATCAGAGCCAGAGAGGGCCTGGGCTGGGTTGAGGGCAGAAGGCTCAGTGGGTCTGGCCAGGTGTCTGAGAATCTCCGAGAAGGGGTCTGGGGTCCAGACAAGGGGCTGGCCTTCACTGGGTGGGGAAAAGCGACATGCATGTGATTGGAGAGACTGGCAGCATCCAGGGCCTGTGGCAGGGGCAGTGGTCAGGTGAGTGGACGGGGTGGGGCTAACGCTGGCCTCAGAGTGCTGACAGTCACATGCAGGCTCCCACACACCCGTCCATTCTTTCTTTCATTTGCTCAACAACATTCAGACCCGTGTCAGCTACAGGGACATGGCAGGAAAGAGATCCAAGTCCTGGTCTTGAAAAGATCACAGACTTTTACATACCTTGCAGGGTTAGGCCAGGTTCACTTGAAGGCCCAGGGCTGTCCCATGAGCTCTGTGATGGTGGGGAAGGACAAATGACGTGAGTTTTCTGGACCTTTCCCTCATCTGCGGAGATAGCTCACAGGCTTGACCGGAGGACTAACAGCATGTGAGATCCTAATGGAAAATATTTATCATTCCCTGAGTGCCGGGAAATGGCAACTATTTAATTGACATCCATTCGTGTGTGCTTGAAATTTTAATAAGTAAATACAAGTTTTTCTAAAGAAATACATCTGTGTATGCACAAAGAGGAATTTATGTCTAATTGTCTATACTAGTCAAATACTGAAAACACCCTCAGGGCCCAACCGTAGGGGATGTCTAACTGTGAGGTGTGCATATAGGACACAGCACAGCACCGTAAAAGACAGAGGTAGCTAGGGGCGCCTGAGTGGCTCAACCAGTTGAGCGACTGACTCTTGATTTTGGCTAAGGTTGTGATCTCACGGTCCATGGGATCGAACCCTGTGTTGGGCTGACAGCACCAAGTCTGCTTGGGATTCTCTCTCTCCCTGTCTCTCTGCCCCTCCCCCACACGTCCTCTCTCTGTTTCTCAAAATAAATAAATAAACCTAAAGTAAAAAAAAGAATGAGGTACCCCTCAAGAACTGACATGGAAAGATCTACAAGAAATGGCATTAACTGTAAAGGGCAAGTTGCAAAATAGGACAGAATGGTTCCATTTCTGTAAACCTACAAAGAAGCTCTAGAAGAATTCACACAAAGTGATTTCGCTGTGGTTACCCCCCGAGGGGGGATGTGGTTAAGGAAGGTGGCCTAAAGGGGGGCTTACTTTACCTACATCGTTTAAGTTCAAGGATACTTGTTATGCTTCAGGTAGCAAAAATGATTTAAATAAATGGCTTTTTTTTTTTTTTTTTTTTTTTGCTCCTCTCTCGGCCTCCGTTTATTTCTCTGCAGAATGAGCGGTTTGCACTAGGAGACAGTTGATGTTCCTGCCACTAAAATTTTGTCATTGTGGTAAAATACACAACATAAGATGTACTGTGTTAGCCATTTTTTGGAGTACAGGTCAGGGACATTAAGCACTTTCGTGCTGTTTGCTTTGTAACCATCACCATCGTCCATCCTCACAACTTTTACGTCATCCCCAACTGAAATCCTGTGCCCAATAAATATGAATTCCCTGTTCCCTTCTCCCGCCAGCCCCTGGCAACCACTGTTCTACTTTCTGTCTCTATGAATTTGTCTGTTCCAGGTATTTCTTAAAATTTTTTAATGTTTATTTATTTTTGAGAGGGCGGAGAGGAGGGGCAAAGAGAGAGAGGGAGACACAATCCAAAGCAGGCTCCAGGCCCTAAGCTGTCAACACAGAGCCCAACGCGGGACTCAAACAAACCGTGAGATCATGACCTGAGCCGAAGTCAAATGCTCAACCGACCGAGCCACCCAGGCGCCCCAGGTATCTCTTTGTAAGTACAATCATATTTGTCCTTTTTTGTCTGGCTTACTCCCCCCAGCAAAATACCTTTAAAGTTTGCCTGTGTTGTGGTAGGTGTCAGAATCTCCTTTCTCGTTCAGGCAGAATAGGATTCTACTGTATGTATAAAGCACCTTTCTTTATCTATTCATCCGCCAGTAGACATTTGAGTTGTTTCCACGTTGGCTACCGTGAGTTATGCTGCCAAGCACCCTGGGGTACAGATATCTCTTTGGGTCAAGATATCTTGACTTTGTTCAAGTCTTTTGTGTGTACACCCAGAAGGGAAATCGCTGGGTCATATGATAATTCTATAATTAATTTTCTGAGGAATCTCCATACTGTTTTCGATAGAGGCTGCACCATTTTCCATTCCCACCGACAGTGCACAGGGTTTCAATTTCTCTGATCCTTGTCAACACTTGCCATTTTCTGCTTTTTTGATAATAGCCACCAAAGGGGCATGATGTGGTATTCCACTGTGGTTTTGATTTGCCTTTCCCTGATGATGAGTGATGTCAAACATCTTTTCACATGCCCATTGTGTCTTCTTTGGAGAAACATCTATTTGTGTCTGTCACCCACGTTTGAATTATCGTTTGCTTTATTGTTGTTGAGTTTTAGGAGCTCTTTATATATTCTGGATGTGAATCCCTTAATTTGTAAATATGTTCTCCTGTTCTGCGAGCTGTGTTTTTGCTCTGTGATAGTGTCCTCTGATGCACAAGGTTGTAAGTTTTGATAAAGCCCAATGTATCTGAAGGAATGACTTTTAAAATACCTACAATAAAGAAGAAGAAAAGTAAGAAAGAAAAAGAAAGAACAGGAAGAGGAGGCAGAGATGGTGTAAAAAAAACCCAGTGTGTCAGCCCTCGTTCCTTGGTGCTAAGTCACCCGCACGTCAGACGCTTAGTCCAGGAGAGCAGTGGTGGAGGGCGAGGTGGGTGGGCGGCGGGAGCCCCAGCTAAGCCCGGGGCCTGCTCCCCAGGAGTGGGCGTGTGGGGAGAAGCTCGTTACCCCAGGGTTTCCCTGAGACCTTACACGGGGCCCAGGTGGGTGGGCTTAAAGGCAGGAAGTCCTCAGTCCGGAAACCCGTGGGTGTGCCCGCCTACCTCTCTCTGCCTTGTTAACTGAAACTTAAATTCCAGGCCCCAGAACCGAGGTTCCTAAAGAGCATCCTTTGCCCCCCGCAATAATTCCTCACCTATCACTCACAGCCTTTCTTTGGCATCAGGAGGTTGTTTTTTTCTTTATTTCGGATTCAAAAAATACTATAGCTCTAGCAAACTGCGCCAGAGTATAAAAGCTAAAAACTAACCGCAAGGCTAGCACCCTGTGCGTGATGATGGTTCCCAGCCACAGAATGCGAACCTCATGTCAGGAACCGTGGCCAGACTCCCCCAGCACCCCCTCCAGCCCCCAGCCCTTCTCGCAGACATGAACCCCATTTGTGGACCGATGGAACTGAGCCTTAAGGGAAGGGCTCCTGTGAGTAGAGTGGGGCTCACCTCGGTTTTTCTGGTTTCAAAGCACATTTCTGTTTTAGCCTCTATCCTGTTAATATTTTGGACTTCTTGTTTTCTAGCCTTAAAAATAATTGTGAGCTTCTGGGTGGCTCAGTTGGTTAAGCGTTCGACTTCGGCTCAGGTCATGATCTCACGGCTTGTGATTTCGAGCAGGCCTCTGGCTCTGTGCTGACAGCTCAGAGCCTGGAATCTGCTTTGGGTTCTGTGTCTCCCTCTCTCTGCCCCTCCCCCACTTGCACACGCTCTCTCTCAAAAATAAATAAACATTTAAAAACCTTTTTTAGTAAAAAATAATAATTGTTTTACATTTCAAAACTCCCCTTGGACATAGGCATTTGGGTATTTTAGGAACAATAAGATATGCTATTTATAACGTCATTTACACATAAAATGATCTCATCAAATGTTATTTGAAGTTATTTTTAAAAAATCAGGTGCTGTTTGCACCTGCCCCAACCCTGCTGTACTGGGCCTTGTGGGCAGTTTCCTTCTTCCTGCAGGTCTCAAGGGGGAGCTCAGCCAGATCCTAGAAACATCATCTTCTCTAGATGCCAATCATGTGGTAAAGTGTCCTAACCCCATATGTTTTGGAAAGTGGCAGAAGTTTGGGTTTCCCAGAGGCTGCTGGGAAGGTGCCCCGTTGGTCTCTGGTGAGTCTATCCAAACTCCAACTATAGACAAGACCCCAAAGGGACACCTGGGGGCTCAGTCTGTTAAGCGTCCAGCTTCGGCTCAGGTCATGATCTCACGGTTCATGGGTTCAAGCCCCGCCTTGGGCTCTGTGCTGACAGCTAGCTTAGAGCCTGGAGCCTGCTTCAGATTCTGTATCTCTCTCTCTCTGTGACCCTCCCCTGCTCGCGCTGACTCTCTCTGTCTCTCAAAAATAAATAAAAAACATTAAAAAAAAATAGACAAGGCCCCAGAGACACCCCAAACACACTGGGGTCCCTACCTGGTCACCCCGGCTTGAAATGGGGCTGAAGACACCACACCTCCAAGACTGTAAGACTGGAGATGGCAGCCATTTTTTTCTCTTCACATCAATAATATAATATGAAGCTACAGAGAAACAAAAGCAATATAAAATTCACCTGCAATCTCATAGCCTAGAAAGAACGACTAACATATATTTTGTGATACGTGTATATGTGAGGGGATGGAGGCAGTGCATGTGTTTTTGAACAAAAACCAATGACATTATACTACCTATACCGTGTTTTCACCTTTCTTCTCTTAGCAATATGTCATGAGTATCTTACCGGCTGTTTGACCTTGTGAAAGTTTATCAAACTCTCTGTGCCTCAATTTCCTCATATGCGCAATGGGGATGCTCTAAGGATTAAAGAAGGTATAATATGTAAAGTTCAGAATTGAGCCTGATACACAGTGAGCTCTCAATAAGTGTAGTTATAATTACTTCTATTATTATTTGTCATTTTTTTAATGTTTTATTTATTTTTGAGATAGAGAGAGACCTTGTAAGCAGGGGAGGGTCAGAGAGAGAGGGAGACACAGAATCTGAAGACAGGCTCTAGGCTCTGAGCCAGCCTTCAGCACAGAGCCTGATGCGGGGCTCGAATCCATGATGGTTAGACGGTGACCTGAGCCAAAGCCAGATGCTCAACTGACGGAGCCACCCAGCCACCCCTATTATTCGTCATTCTTAACGGCTGCATAGAATTCCATTGTATAGACCAACAGGTTTGGTTCTCAACTGGGTGGTTTGCAATGTCTAGAGACACCTTTGGCTGTCACACTGGGGTGGAAAGTACTATTGGCATCTAGCGGGTGGAGACCAGGGATGCTGTTAAATGTCCCACAGTGCCCAGGACAGCCCCCAACAAGGAATCGATAGTGCGAGGTTGAGAAGCCCTGGTCTAGGTGATTCCTGGTCTGTTCAACCTGCTCCCTATTGTTGGACATGTGCTTTGGACAGATCTTGCTTATCTGCACCGCACTGCAATGAACACGGCAGCAGAGGCCTTGGGCAGGAGGGAGAAGTGATCTTGGCATGTGATGGGGGGAGTAATGTGGTGCTTAGGGAAGGGTACTGAGTGGCTGTGCCCATATCCAGCCCAGAACCGTGGGTGGGAGGGAAGTCTGATATGCTTGGCCCTCAAGTCTACGGCCATACCACCCTGAACGCACCCCGATCTCGTCTGATCTCAGATGCTTGGCCCTCAAGACCTCGTGTACCTCCTGTGACCCCACTAACAATGACTGATGGGTCCTGTCAGTGGCAACAGGGACAAAACTCACCAAGAGCTGTCTGGCTGAGATAAGGGATAATGTAGGGCCCATATGGTATGCTTCTGGGTGAGCTGTGGGGAGTGGGGGGCAGGGATGAGTTGGGGATGTTTTCCTTGTCTCCAGACTATGAGCTAAAATTTATAAACTTTAATTGGACACCAAAAAGCCACATTTTAAAAAGCACTTTTTGTGGTTAGTTCTCATAAGGGGCTTCCTGGATCCCAAAGGTTTTGACGGGTTGGATGCCAGGCTTCCAAGCACTAAGTCCCTTCTTCTGGTCAGGCAGCTCCCTGCCTCCCTCCTGAAGGACCCCAGCCTCGCAGGCCTGAGTTTCTACAATGCACAGAGGAGTTGCTCCTCCCCATGCTGACAGCCACCTCCCCCCCCCCGCACCCCCTCTGCCCCCTAAGCAGGTTCTGCGCTGTCAGCACAGAGCCCGACGCAGGGGTGGATCTCTCGAACTGTGAGATCATGACCAGAGCCAAAATCAAGAATCGGCCACCCAGTTGACTGAGCCACCCAGGAGCCTCGGAATAGACACATGTTATGGCAGAAAGTCTCCACCGCCTTACCCAGAGCTGCCATTTTGTGGACAAGCAGGCAGGGGCCAGAGGGAGGAACTGGTAGCTTGACCTTCCTCTCTCCGGGGGCAGGACTGTTTCCAGCATGCAAGTCTGCAAACCTGTTCCAGCGTCAAAACACCTGCCATGGGAGCATAGAACAGAGTCCCAGAAGGATCCTCCCCGGCTGCAGCCTCTCCCTGCCCTGGCACAGCTGGGAAGTGTGTGCAGACACGGAGAGGTGAAGGCAGCATTGCTGCCGGAGACCCTGGAGCCCATCCTCTTTGTCCGCCCGTGGGGCACCTTAACGATCACCAGCTGAAAAAATAAACTTGCTGGCAGACTCACAGCAGGTGCAGAGACGCCAAGGCTGAGAGAAGCCTGCGGAGCTGCTCGGACTAACGGCGAGGGTCACACGGGATCTGATCCTCGTCTCGGGGTGAGACAAGCAAGCATGACTTGAGGACTGTAAGCACTTGCGGTTCTGACTGCCCAGTGTCCCAGTTTCCACATTAAACCCCAACAATCTGGGGCGCCTGGGTGGCTCAGTCGGTTAAGAGTCCGATTTCTGCTCAGGTCATGATCTTGCAGTTTGGGGGTTTGAGCCCTGTGTCGGGCTTTGTGCTGACAGCCCAGAGCCTGGAGCCTGCTTTGGATTCTGTGTCTCTCTCTCTTTCTCTACCCCTCCCCTTCACACGCTTTGGCTGTCTCTCTCTCAAAAATTAAAAAAAATTAAAAACCCAGCAAACTAAAATCTTTTAGGTGCTCATCTGGTTCTTGAGAAACCAGAATTCTAATAAACCAAATTAAAGGTGCTATGACAGTTAAGCATCTCACTTCGTTAAGCGGACTGACTTCGGCTCATGTCATGATCTCACGGTTCACAAGTTCGAGTCCCGCATCGGGCTCTGTGCCGACAGCTCACAGCCTGGAGCCTGTTTCAGATTCAGTATCTCCCTCTCTCTCTGCTCCTTCCCTACGCACACTTTGTCTCTCTGTCTCTCAAAAATAAATAAAACATTAAAAAAAATAAATATGGTGCTATGACAATGCTGATGGCTTTCACCCAATGGTTAGGCAGGTTCAACAAGAAAATTCCTTAAAGGGGCAGATGGAAATTCTGCACAAAACACCACTGGGTCTTAAACAGAGAAAGGGTGTTCATCCGTCTCCTATTAAGAGAAATGGAAAGTAAAACTGCTCCGAAATGCCAGGCTTCCCCTGTCTGTCAGTTTGGGAAAGACTGAAATGTGCTACCCCAGGAGGGAGAGTGGGGTGTAGCTTGGTACAAACTTGATGGAGGGCCAGTTGGCTTTATGTTGTAAATGTATGAGGTTTGTACTCTGACCTGGTGACTCTACGTTCAGGAATTTATCCCCCAGCTGGACCCACAGGTGTGTTGTTTGTAAAAGCAGATGGCAGCCTACACGTCCTGGTGTGGGGTTGGCTAAATACATCATGGGATGTCCACGCATGCATTAGAGAACCACGAGGCTGTGAAAAGCCTGAGGAGGCTGGCCAGCTCTTCCTCCAAAGGCTGGTCTTGGAGATCCCAGCCCGATGAGGGCCCCCATCCCCAGTGTGCCCTCCAGCAGAGCCCAGCACAGCTGGTTAGAATGCCGGATTTGCTTACGAAGCAAGGGACACTGGCTCACCAGTGACAGACTGCAGGGACCTCGGCCCGATTTAGCTCTGCAGAGGGCCGCTGTTCCTGGACACTCACTCACTGGCCAATCCCAGGCCCTGAACCCTCAGGCTGCCAGTCCTTCCTTGCCCATCCATCCTGCCTTGTATCCTCAGGCTAAGCCAAGACTTCACTCCTTCCCTCTAGAGGTGTCCGCTCTGGACACAGCTTCTTCAAAATTCTGGCTATGCTGGCTCAGGGAGCCCGCCCCCCCCCCCCGGGCTGGGCGAGTCCCCCAGGAACACGCACCCTGTGGCCCAGCTTCCCTGGAATGAGTCACCCAGGCCCCTGAGATGCTCCTCTGCCCCCTCCTCACTGCATTTCACCAAACATTTTCTTGAGAAGCTGGGTGGCCTGGTGGTCAAGTGCAAAGGGTCTGCTAGTTAACCACCTGGCCTCCAGTTTGGGCCCCAGGATTTCCTAGTCTGTGTGCGCTTAGTAGAGTCTCCTACACTCTCTGTTCTTAGCAGAGAAGCTGCTAATAGCTTCTCTTTAAGATCTCCTTAATAGCACTTGGCACAAAACACTTACCCAATAAATGTTACTATTATTTTATGGGCCACTGGGAAGCTAGCCCGAGTCAATCCACAGTGTATTGAGAGGAAATTTATTTCCTCACCATTTCCCTCAACGGAACTCAGGAGGAGAAAGTCATTTGGCAATGCTCCTCCCCACAACCAGCAACTATTGGGGAGGTGGCCTTGTCTATGGTGTTGGCCTTTGTGTTTTAAGAGGTGGGGCTGGAATCCAGATAAGGCCCAGCGGGCACTCCCTCCCCGGGTGTGAGCCAGCCCTCCCAGATGGGCAAAAGTGAGGGGACCGTCCTCTGCTGGGGTCTCTGACAGAGGATGGGGAAATTAGGAGGAGGTGGGGCTGAAGTCTGGTAAGGTTCCAGCTGCTTCTGTCACCCAGGGGGGCCTTTTAATTCTAGCCTTACAACTTCCACGCAGGCAAGAGCATCTGAGAGGGACTTGGGTTGGAGGGGGCTTCCCTTCCTCTCCTTCCTGTCCTCTCCCACTTCAGCTTCTTGGTAGAGCCATACAGGACCCCTCCACCCCTCACCCCAGCCCCGGGCTTCTGCTCCCCCAGCTCTGGGCCCAGAGCACCTCTGGGCCCGCCTCTCCCATTCACCAGCCTCACTTCTGCTCCTTCCTCTCTCCACCCCCTGCCTCACTTCCTCCCAGCCTCACACAAATATGGCTCCGTTATTCTAATATTTCCCAGATTTATGACAACAGTGCTGAATAATCACCAGGTGCCCAGAGGCACAGTCCAGGGCTTGAAGACACAACTGCGGTGAAAGCCACTCTCTGGAAGGGGGAGATGGAAATGTCACCAGCAATCTTCTGTGTAAAGAAGTGGTAACTCCACCATGGGGATTTGTGCTTCTGGCTGGTCTTCAGCTTCCTCAGCTCTGAAAAGGCCTGATGGGTGGCACCTTCAGCGACTAGGAATAAACTGAGGGAAATGAGCCCTGGGATAGGAACTGCTGTCCTTGGGGCAGTCATGGGCACCGACTACAGACACGGCCTGACCCTGAGTGGACACAATTTGCCCATTCGCTCAGTGGGCCCACACTTAACACTCTTTTTTCACATTGCTGTGGGACTTGCCCGCCCCAACCACAGGACATTGACACATGCATGGACGCATACACCCTGCAGATAACCTCCCTATTCACACGCACTCACCACTCACTTCACTTCAAATTTACACACTAAATGGCTCCCTTGGGCAACAGATAACTCTCCACTCACACCTCCTACGCTCTCACTTCCACCCACACCTGCACACTTTCCCTCCCTCTAAGATGCAGGGCTGAGTCCCAGCCCCCACTCTCCAGCACACCCACCACTTTCAGAGCCTGCCCTGACCCACATTTTCAGAACCAGACCATGACTCACAGCTTCACATCAGACACTGTCCCGCAGTCGGCCACCCATAGTCACACACAGGGACCCGTCCCCATGCAGGCACACGGAGACGCACTCCCCTCCTCCCTCTTGGCACTCCAAGTGCAAGCCCTGCAGGGGCGAGGATGGTCTGGGCTTCTAGGAAATTAGCTCCCACCCTCCTTGGAGGCAGGGGGATTCTGAACCTGATCTTGCACCTGCTCCCCTACCCCACAACCACTGCCAGCCCTGGGCGAGCTCCGGAAACCTCAGGGAATAGGGGACCACCCCACTCTGGTCTGCCAGTGTCCCCGGAACCTTTTCTGTCCTGAGCAAACCTGCAGGACTGGTCACCATCTGGGGGGACCCAATTTGGGCCTGGCTCGGTAAAGGGACACCTGGCCACTCACACCTGGCCTGGAGGCCACTCATTTCCCCTGAGTTTCCCCCCATTTACAGGCCTATAAAATGTAGCATGGCTTTTCCTCAACAAGTGACCTTGGGGCCCAGCTGCTGTCCTCCATCCCTGGCCACTGTTTCCTCTCTCTCCAGGCTGGAGGCAGGGACATGCTCAGGCAAGCCCATACACAAGCTGTCCCCCCATTTCCGGGGTGATGGCGCCCAGAGCTTCCAGAAAGAAGCAGGACACTGCTCCGTAGATAAATTTTGAGAGGAGCATTTAAGCAGGACTTCCCGCCCGAAATATCACCTGTTGTCATCCCACCGTTAAAGCTCCAGCCTCTCGGTTTTGAAGACGTCACCTGCCTGGTCAGACATCTTCTCACCTTCCCCCTGCACAGGCCATCACATCCCTGGGCTGCCTCCGCTCCCATCTTCAGGCCTAGGGAAGGTGAGATGACTGGACGGAAGAGGCAGGAAGGAGCCAGAAAATAAATCCTCCCTCTACCCCGTTTTGCTGAATATGTTGACCATTTCCATGGCAGCCCTGTGGCTTACAGGACAGAGCGAGGCTCCAGACCTTGTCTTGCCACTTGGTAGTCGTGGTGTCTTGGACAGGTGT
This sequence comes from Helogale parvula, assembly GCA_004023845.1. NCBI lineage: Eukaryota > Metazoa > Chordata > Mammalia > Carnivora > Herpestidae > Helogale > Helogale parvula. The sequence continues at coordinate 61,972 of PJEM01009437.1, forward strand.
TGTTACCTCTTTGCACTAGTCTTCATCTTTAAAGGGGGTACTGTGCAGTAGAGAATAAATCTGAGCGTCTGCTCAGCCGGTGACTGGCCCACACAGGAAGTACTCAGTAGCATCTGCCGTTCTAGGCATCCTTAAGCCTCAGGGTGAGAAACCTGAGTCCTTGCCTTTTTCCAGAGCCTCTGGGATGCTGCATTTCCTCCCAGAGCTCAGGCTGGGGCACCAGGCCAGGCCCAAGAGCAGAAGCCGGGGCCTGATGGCAGCCTCTTTGGAACTAGGCAAGGAGCCAGGTGGAGGCTAAGTCTTGGAGGTGCAGCCCCTCTGCTGGAGGCCAGGGGGTCCTATCTGCTGAGAAGTTTCCCCATACCTCACCTCCAGGGCCTTAGCCTGCAGGAATCACCTCTCTACTCGGAGGCTGCCGATTTCCTTGTTTTACAGATTTAAAGGGATTTTCTATCCGGTGTCTCCACCACTTCTCATTGCAGCCCTTTGGAGGTAGGAACTTTGAATCTCCATTTTTTTACAGATGAGGACCAGAAAAGGAAAGGGACTCACCGAGGTCACACAACTCTTAGTGACCTCACAAGTGAGATTCCACCCCGGGTCTTCTGGCGATGATGCTACCCGCTACCCATCAGGCCAGGGTGTCCCCAGAGTTCCCAAGGGCAGGGGGCTTAGCAGGAGTGTGATTTGTCCCTCAGGAATGGCAACCAATGCTCCCCCAGATGGCCTGGCCCGTACCCTTCACCGTCAATTCCTTTGGGCACACTCAGGGAAGAGGCTGGCAATGGACTTCCACCTTCGCATCATTGCCACCCACCAGGTCCTCCACTTTCTTCGCCACCTGGCCTCACCGCATGCCCTGTGCTACCCGAGAATCTGTGTAGGACCCTGGGCCCCTCACGCCGCTTCCTGCCTCCCTGCCTTGGCTCATATACTTCCCCCTGCCTGGAATACTCTCACCTGGCTAACTCCATTGTCCTTCAGAGTCAGCTCAGGTGCGGCCTTCTCCAGGGAGCCCTCCCTGACTCCTCTCCCCTAAGGAGCCTCACTCTATCAGGTCATTAGCCATTCACCATCAAAATGGCCCTTCTTATCTTCCCCTGGAGTCCACCAGGATGCAAACCTTGCCTTGCCCTCAGCTCAACAGCACCATGGAAAGGAAAACTCTAAGTGTCAGCAATCCATTACACACACGCTTAGGTAAAAGGGAATTAATTGGCTTATATGGACTGAAAAGCCAAGAGGAGTTGATTTGGCTTTGAACAAAGGTAGAGATTCAAAGGATGTGATCAAGAGTCTTCCTCTCTAGACTGCCCCTCCAACTTGGGCTCAGGTCATGATCTCACAGTTCGTGAGTTCAAGCCCCGCAATGGGTTCTCTGCTGTGGGTGCGGAGCCCGCTTCAGATCCTGTCCTCTTCTTTATCTGCCCCTCTGCCACTCATGCTCTCTCTCAAAAATAAACATTAAAAAAATAATAATAAAGGGACATCTGGATGGCTCAGTCGGTTAAGGGTTGTACTTCCCCTCAGTCATCATCTCACGGTCCATGAGTTTGAGCCCCACGTCGGGTTCTGTGCTGACAGCTCAGAGCTTGGATTTTGCTTCACTTTCTGTGTCTCCTTCACTCTCTGCCCTTTGCCCACTCATACTGTCTCTCTTTCTCTCTTAAAAGTAAATAAATATTTAAAAAATTTTAATAATAATAAAATAAGAAGAAAAAAAGATTTTCCTCTCTGTCACACACCCCCCCCCCCCCACACACACACCTGCTCCTCTCTGTGGGGCCTCCATTCTTAGGTTTCCCACAGTGGTGACCAAGATGACGACACCCAGCTCCAGGTTTCCATCCTGCAGATGAATACAGGTGCACACAGAGAGTCCCCCTTTGCCAAGAGTCCGGGCAAAGTGCTGGGATTGGTTTTGTTTGGCCAGGACTAGCTTCGTGCCCCCTCAAGTATCTGGAAAGCAGATAAAGTGAAGCAGATACAGAGGGGCATGATTCTCCCAAAGAATGTAAGATCACTTTTACCAGCAGAAGGGGGAATGGACCCAGGGCACACAGAAACAATGTCTACGAAAGCAGGGCTTTTTAAACTTCAACAAGCACACAGATCTCTCGGGACTTTTGTTAAAAAATTTTTTTAATGTTTATTTATTTTTAAGAAAGGGAGACAGACCATAAACAGGCAGAGAAAGGAGACACAGAATCTGAAGCAGGCTCCAGGCTCCAAGCTGTCAGCGCAGAGCTCGATGCAGGGCTCGAACCCACGAACCATGAGATCGTGACCTGAGCTGAAGTCAGATGCTTAACTGATAGGATCCTGGTCCTCCCTGCACCCCAGGCCAGATTGCGTCTCTCAGATCGCCCCTCACCATCACCCAGTGAGGTGGGCAAGGCTAGTCTTCCTTCTTAGTCCTATTTTGCAGATGAGAAAACGGAGGCTGCGATAATTCTGGGACTCTCCTGAGGCACACTTGTGGAAAGGAGTTGGGCTGGTCCCAGCGACCTTTCTCTCAGAAGGATTCAGCACACAGCCTCACGGGCAGAACATTGTGTCAGCTGAAGAGGACCGAGGTGTTTATAGCCAACACAGACAGGGTGACCTCCTGGCTCTGCTGTTTGTAAAGCAACAGGGCAAAGGGCAAAGGTCATCTGGCAGCCCCTCCCCACCTCCCTGCCTTGGTTATTTTTAATCCCTCCTTTATCAGTTTTCTCCTCCCTGCACTCCAGTTGTTATCATTACACAACAGATACAGTCTCACCCAGGGTGGGGCCGGTCACACCTGGGCTCCGAGGAACGAGATGTGGGTGTCCCTGGCCCTTGAGGTCACCTCACAAGACTGGGCTGGGCATTTGCAAGTGACGTGAGGAAGGAATCTTTAGCAGATCTATAGGCTGTCACCAGTTAGGGCGCCCGAATACGGAATGCGCTGCTGCAGAGAGAGCGAGTTCCCCACCTGTTACAGGTTGAATTGGGTGCCCCCAAAATCATATCCTGAAGTCCTCGGCCCCAGTACTTTGGGGGGCCTTGCTTAGAAAAAGGGTCTTCAGGGGCGCCTGACAAAGGGTCTTCAGGGTGGCACAGTCGGGTAAGCATCTGACTTCAGCTCAGGTCATGATCTCACAGTTTGTGAGTTCAATCCTCTCATCGAGCTCTGTGCTGACAGCTCGAGCCTAGATCCTGCTTTGGATTCTGTGTCTCCCTCTCTCTTTGCCCCTCCCCCGCTCACACTCTGTCTCTGTCTCTCTCTCTCTCAAAAATAAATATTACAAAAGAATAAGAAAAGAAAAACAATCTTTACAGATGTAGTTAGTTATTAAGATGAGGTCACAAGAGACTCGGGTGGACACCTAATCCAATATGACTACTGTCCTTACACGGGGGGACATTTGGATGCAGACACGCACAAGGAAGACATCGTGGGATGGTGGAGGCAGAGATGAGGTGATGCAGCAGAAGCTCAAGAACTCGAGGATCGCCAGCAAACCCCCGGAAGCCAGGGGCGAAGCCTGGAACGGAGTCCCTCATGGCCTCAGGAGGAAACTGCCCTGCCGGGGACACCTTGACCTCAAACGTGGAGCCCCCAGAACTGTGGCAACAAATTTCTGTTGCTTAAGCCACCGCGCTGGTGGCACTTCGTTAGGGCTGCCCTAGGACACGAACACACCATCTCTAGAGGTGCTCAAGCAGGGCTGACAGCCACTCAGCAGAGCATGGTCCCCTGGAAATATGATGCACACCACTGACATAATTTTAAACTTTCTGGTAGCCACGGTAAACAACAACAACAACAAAACCAAAAAACAAGAAAACAAAAAAACAAACCACAGATGAAATTAATGTTAATTATGTTTTATTTCATACAATATTAACAAAATATCATTTCAAAAGGCAGTAAGTCCTAAAAAGAGCTATTAATGAGATGTTTGGGTTTTTTTAATTTTTAAAAACATTTATTTATTTTGAGATGGAGGGAGAGAGAGAGAGAGAGAGAGAGAGAGAGAAAGTACGCGCATGCATGTGCTGGCAGTGGAGAAGCAGAGAAAGATGGAGAGAATCCCAAGCAGGCTCCAAGCTGTCAGTGCAGAGCCCGACTCGGGACTCCATTTTATGACCCGAGAGATCATGCCCTGAGCTGAAACCAAGAGTCGGTCACTTAACCAACTGAGCCACCTTGGGGCCCCTATTAATGAGATGGTTATATTTTTGGTTTTGTAGAACGTCTCTGAAATCTAGTGTGTTATGGTCCACTAGAGCACAGATCAACTGAGATTAGCCTCATTTCAAGGGCTCAACAGCCACCTGTAGCCAGCGGCCGCCATATTGGATAGCGTTGGTCCATTCTTTCTCGCCTCTGTGATAACGTCGGTCTAGTGCTTTCTCTCCTCTGTATCTGTGTGACTTCAGGCATTTTACTGATCCTGTTAGAGCCTGTTTCTTCACCTATAAAAGTGGGAACGATGCAGACACCTCCACTGCAGGGCTGGCCTGAGGATTAAGTAAGAAGAACGTGTCTATGTTTAGTGGGTTACTAGATCTGAGTAAACTTCTAGCCACGCGCTGTTACAAATTTGTTGGCATCAGACCCAATATTTAAGGACCTTCCCACTCCAGGGGCTCATAGGATCACTGCATGTCCCACCAGGTTCTTCCTGAGCCCCCTCCATGTTCACACCAGGCTCCCCACTCGGACCCACAGGAGTCCAGCTCCTCCTGCAAGGGTCCCAGCTCCCATCTTAAACTCTAAGAGCACCCAGGGAGAGTCTCACAATTTAACACTTAAGTGTTCTGTCGCTGGTGTTCTTACACGTTGGTGAAGGTTTAAGTCTCTTAAAGGCTGGGATATGCCTTCTCTGGTTTCTCGTCTGACCTCTGCGTTCTGGGCCTGTTCAATCGCTCAGTCAGGCAACATACCTTCAGTGAGTGAGCACCCACCCTAAGTCAGATGCTGGGCCCTGTCAGACATCGAGTGGGCATCCATCACCAGTGTGCAGGTCGCCTTATCTGTGCCCACCTGTCAGAAGCCTGTGGGGGCGGGGGGACCCCTGGGCAGCATGACCCAGAGCCCAGTGTAGAGGAGCTGCGCCTCTGGGCCACCCCATGCAGTGGAGGGCCTAGAACTGCCCAGGAAAAAGAGGTCAGAAGCTCACAGGCAGAGAGAGGCTTCCTGCCCGGGGCTGGGGGGAGCCTGGCGTAGGAGCTCGGGGCAGCCTAGCACGTCAGGCCCAGGAGGACACTGTCAGGTCTGGTGGGAGACTGAAGGCTGCATTTTGAGCCACCTGCCCGCCCCATCTCTCATGCCCAATGGCATTTTGTGGCTTGTTTACGACAAGTCGCACTCTCTGGCAGAGGCGCAGTTGACTGGGAAGGGTAAATGAGTCACCAGCACGTCCAGGAGAGGCTGATGTGGGGGAGAGTCACGATCACGCCAGCCCGGCCCGGCCCCTGCTAATCCACTGCTCCCACCCTCAACACACACAAACAGTGCTGTCGGCTGAGTGATCACGCTTGGGCCGAGCCTGGAACGGGACAGGGAAAGGCCAGCTGGCACCATGCGTCCGGTGGGTGTGCAAGGTCTTGCCCACTTGCGTTGGTGTGAGCACCCCTCTTCAAGTGGCTCTGACACAGTCATCTCCCTTGCAGATTACAGGGGAGCCTTTGCCTCCCACCCCAAGCCGGTCCTGTAGGTCCATCCCACCACAGTCTTCCCTGCGGACTCCTCTCTTATTCCAAAGAGGTGAAAGACGTGGATGGAAAATCAGACAATGCCACCCACTAGCTGTGTGGCCTTGGTGAAGTTATTCAACTTCTCTGAGCTCCAGATTCCTCAACCATGAAATGAGGATAGCAATAATGTCTACCTCCTTGGGTCGTTGTGATGTTTAAATGAGACAATTTACATCATGAGCATGGTGTAGTGAGTGGCACATTAGCAAGAGTACATGTTAAATGTTCTCATCTGGGGCACCTGGGTGGCTTCATTAAGCATCTGGCTTCAACTCTGGTCATGATCTTGTGGTTCGTGAGTTTGACCCCTGCATCAGGCTTGCCCTGACAGTATGGCCCCTGCTTGGGATTCTCTCTCTTTGCCCCTCCCCGACTTGTGCACATGCTCTCTCTCTCTCTCTCTCAAAATAAATAAACTTAAAAAAATGCTCTTATCTGATCACGGCAGTGATTATCATTTGCCTGTAGAGCACAGCACAGAGCTTATTCTGTTGCCAGAACGCCCATTCCAAACCACGGCAAAGCTAACAAACACAATGTCGGTTTTACCTGCTTTTCCGGGGTTTTATGCCTATGACTTTTTGTTGAGGAATTTGCACTGATATAAGCAACTCATTCATTCTGCAAATATGTACCGAGCACCCATTAGGAAGTGACGTGTTCCTGACGGTCCCAAGAGCAGAACCGGGGGATGTGGATGAGAGGCAGTGCCTGGCAGCTGCCCAGACCCACGTCATGAAAGTTTCTTTCATGCTTTGTTGAGGTGACAGCGGGTCCTTTGCCAGTGTTCCTGGATATGGGTCCTAACAGGGCTCGGAGCTGAAGTCTAAGGAGATGGGGCAGGAGGGGCCCATGCTCAGAGATTTGGACCAGCTTTGGGGTTGGGGCCCCTGCTTCACCTAACTCTCATGATTTTGTGAAAGTCAATTAACCCCCAGAGCCTCAGTTTCCTCCTCTATTGAATGGGCATAAGAAGAGGCGCCTGGGGGGCTCAGTCAGTTAAGTGTCCAAGTCTTGATTTCGGCTCAGGTCATGATCTCTCGGTTAGTGAGATGGAGCCCCCCCCCGCCCCGCCCCCGCCCCAGAAACCAGCACAGAGTGTGGATCCTGCCTGGGTCTCTCTCTCTCCCTCTCTCTATGCCCTTCCCTTACTCATGCTTGCGCACACGCTCTCTCTCTTTTTCTCTCAAAATAAATAAATAAACTTTAAAAAAACACGGACAAAACAATACCTCACCTGTGACCGCACAGGACGGCTGTCAGCTCATGTGTGCGGAGGCCTCTTAGTAACCATTTTCTTCCTTCCTTCTTCACTCCCTCTCTCCCTCATCCATTCACTCGGCCATCTACCCTTTCTGTTTTTAATTGCCCACCCTCCTCCAGCCACTGTAGAGGAGCTAGTGTTCCGAGAGGAACAGACTCGGGGAAGCACTGAGCACCAGGGTTCAACAGTGAGGAGCCTTGGTCCCTCACCCACCTCCACACGTTGACGTCGGGACACCTGGACAAGTTCTTGGCGGGGGCGCTGACCCTTCTTCCATCCAGCCCAGGTGACTGGCAGCTCCTCTGGGCCCAAACCTGGTGTAGGTGAGAAGCAGCCCATGGTCCTGGGCAGATGGCCAGGGGCGACCTCCCCCCAGCTTGGACCCTAGCCAACCCTCCCCACTGGGCTCGTGACCCTCTGGTTCCTGGTGCTTGGCAGGAAATGAGCTCTGAAGGAAAAGGACTGGGTGGGTTGTAGACAGCACACCCCGCTTCGGGCGGAAAGTTGGAAGGGGGGGGGTCCCAGCCCCCTTCCCTCAGAAAAGCAATGCTTTTAAACAAATGTCCCGAGCAGATTACTCTGGAAAGAACTGGAACATGGGGCCACTCCTGGCTGCAAGGAAGGCTGGGGTAAAAGGGAGCAGGATTATAATGACTGGCTTAGACCGGGGGTTGCCAACATTTTCTGCAAAGGGCTAGAGAGGAAATATGTTAAGCCTGGGGGTCGCATAATCTCTGCTGCAACTACCCAGCTCCGCCCTGCAGAGCGGCGGACGCATGAGCGCGTGGCTAAGGACGCTGGCCCTCGAATATCACGTAATCTTCACATGCCACAAAATAATTTCCTTTTGATTTTTCCCCACCATTTAAAAGATATCAAAACCCATTTTAGCTCGTGGGTCGTACAAAACCGGGGGGGCAGTCAGATTTCGCCTTCAGGTCATAGTTTGCCCATCCATGGCTCAGGCCAGTCATAATCCGTTGCCTGGGGCTGGGCACACTGTCGCTCCAAGGAAGGGTGAGTGTGTAGTGTGTGTGTGTGTGTGTGTGTGTGTGTTTACTAGTACCACTTGGGGATGATGGGAGCAGTGACTAATAGCATGACCCTTAGGCCATGTTGTCACTGCACAGGAAGAACAGTAGGATTTGAACCCAAACCATCCGAGTTTGAGCGCCTACCCTTTTAGCCTCCATGCTAACATTCTCTGCTCAGAGCCCTCCCCTCACAGTGAAGGTAAGGCTGGGAGAGGAGGCATGTGATCGGGCATTGGGGTTAGGATGTTAGCAAGAAGACTCATGCAGGGACACGCACCTATACACTCAGAAGGCTTGCCGGTGGCTCTTCTCTTGGGAGGACTCAGATGGGAGATCAGAGAAGCTGATCTCCCCTCCCCCCTCCCCCATGTGAATGCACGTCCCCCTGATGGGGATGGGGTGGGGGCTTCCCTCCGGCCTTGGAGCAGGATTTCCGTTTCCCTTGACATTGATAGACCGGAAATTGGGTCTTATTCTCATGGTAGGATGAGAAGCCCTCCCCCCTCTCCCTGACTCGCTTTTTCTCAGTGTTTCCCTTCTGCCTGCCCCAGCTTGGAGGAGATTCGGGGAACTATCTAACCACTGAGGAAGCCTGAAAGACTATGTAAGCTCAGAGATGTCATCCTTTCAGCCATTAAACATTCTCTTTTTAGCTCCCACTATATGATTTTTTTTAATTTTTAATGCTTTATTTATTTTTGAGAGAGAGAGACAGCGCGAGGAGGGGAGGGTCAGAGAGAGAGGGAGACACAGAATCCAAAGACAGGCTCCAGGCTCTGAGATAGCTGTCAGCACAGAGCCCGATGCGGGGCTTGAACCCACTAACCATGAGATCATGACCTGAGCCAAAGTCAGACGCTTAACTGACTGAGCCACCAGGTGCCCCTGTATGATTTATTTTTAAAAATGCGTTCAGTTCTCAGGGTGCCTGGGTGGCTCGGTCAGTTGAGTGTCTGACTTTGGGTTGGGTCATGATCTTGCAGTTCATGAATTTGAGCCCCACATTGGGCTCTGTGTTGACAACTGATGCTCTGTCTGTCTCCCTCTCTCTCTGTAACTCCCCCTGCCCACCTCACTCACCTTCTGCCTCTGTCTCTCAAACATAAATAAACATTAACATTTTTTTTCATTCCGTTAGACTCTCTCCCAGGGAGTTTTATACCCTGTAAAGGGATTCATGTAATCCTCCCAACAGCTCTGTGAGGTAGGTATCATTAGACCCATTTCACAGAGGTGGAAACTGAGACCCAGAGAGTTTATTTACATAACGGCAGAGCCAGGATTTAACCCAGGTCCGACTAACTCCAGAGCCCCTCTCTCTCCTGCTGCGTGCCGCCCCCGCCACACTGGAGGCCCCTGGAAGAAGGAGGCACTGGAGGGTCAGAGATCAGAGCCCAAGCACTGGAGTCAAAAAGACTTGAGTTGAAATTCTGGATGCAAGTGTTACTTATTGCTCTGTGGGCAAGCCATTTACTATCTCTTCACCTCAGTTTCCCCTCCTGGGCAGGGGGATCTATTCTCTTTTCCTCCAGCGCCATGATTTCTCCAAAACCACTATTCCCCATTCTTCCCCA
>PJEM01009438.1:0-43255 GCA_004023845.1 Helogale parvula
ACTTATTTCGCTTAGCATGACACCCTCAAGGTCCATCCACTTTCCTACAAATGGCCATATATCATTCTTTCTCATTGCCATGTAGTACTCCATTGTATATATATACCACATCTTCTTGATCCATTCATCAGTTGATGGACATTTAGGCTCTTTCCATGATTTGGCTATTGTAGAAAGTGCCGCTATGCACATTGGGGTACATGTGCTCCTATGCATCAGCACTTCTTTGTCTGTGAGGGCTTTTTGCTGAAGAGATTAGCATTTAAATAAGCAGATCGAATAAAGAAGATTGCTCTCATTGGGTGTCATATGTAATTGATGAATCACCAGGTTCTACTCCAGAAACCAATACTACACTGTATGTTAACTAACTCGAATTTAAATAAATAATTTTTTAAATAATAATAATAAGATTGCCCTCACCAATACAAGTGGGCATAATCCAGTCCATTCAGTGCCTGACTGAACAAAAAGGGGGAAGAAAGGAGAATTCGCTCTCTTGGTCTGTGCTGAGACATCTAGCTTCTCCTGCCCATGGACATGAGCACCCTTGGTTCTTGGCCTTCAGTGTCAGACCAGGACCTACACCATAGGCTCCTCCAGTTCACAAACTTTCTGGCTCAGACGGAATTACACCACTGCTTTTCTTGCTTCTCCAGCTATCAAATGACAGATCATGGGGCCTCTCAGCCTCCATATTGTCCAAGCCAATTCCTGTAATAAATCTCTTCTTATAGCCTTCTCTCAATCTATCTAAATATATAGATAGTTATATCATTATAGGTAGGTGGGTATATGATAGATAGGTAGATAGATAGATAGGTAGATAGATAAATGATAGGTCTTATTGGTTCTGTTTCTCTGGAGAACTCTTATATACCCAGTATGTTTTGTTTGTTTCCATCAGCCAGAAACCTAAAAGTCAAATGCATTTTGTGTTCACATCTACTCAGGTTGGGTGTGTGAAAGTTCTACTCCTATTTCACTCATATGAATTCTTATTTTAGATCCTTAAAGGTTCTCATTTTTGCACTGTTTTTGCATCCTGCCATCATCCAAAACAATATAAAGCACATTACTGATATAATAGTCAATAAATGAAATAGTTTTCAAAATGTAGGATTTGTGCCTTCTCTGCTAACCATTAAAAGTGCAACAGGTTAGATACTGGGTTGGGTGGGGGGTGTAGAGACTATGTTGCTATGGGCACCATCATGCGATCTTGTTGGCTTGTTCTTGGGCAGTTGAGAAACACCATCACAGAAGAATCTGTTTCTCCTGACCCAGTCAAGCTCAGCATTTTCCCCATCCATATAGTATAGTTTCTGAAATCCCCATTCAAATGATGACTATAAATGTCTTTAAGATACAACTATCTATGTGTAGGGAACTACTTGAATTACAATGGTCTTTTAAGCCTTGCTTCAAGTGAGCTTCTTAAATCATTTTCAAAGCACAGGTTGGTATAGAAGTCAGATGGGCCTATATTTCAAATAAGACCATGTAGCTACAAAGAAATTAGGTGCACGGACCACATGGAAAATCAGCTATGATTCTTTGTGGTGGGAACCACTAGTTATCTGCCAAAATTTGTTCTCCTTTTTCTCCACAGTAATCAGATTGGGGCTGGGTACCTGACTATTTTTAGCACCCTGGCAAATAGGTATGAGTTATGTCTAATTTCTCACCAATAGAAGTGAGTAGAAATGACGGTTTCTACCTCTAGTAGAGAAAGTTTTATTTTATTTTTTATGTTCTTTTTTTCTATTATAGTTTATTGTCAAGTTGTTTCCATATAACACCCAGTGCTCATCCCAACAAGTGCCCTCCTCCATGCCCATCACTCCCCTTCCCCTCTCCCCCACTCCCACCAGCCCTCAGTTTGTTCTCAGTATTGAAGAGTCTCTCATGGCTTGCCTCCCTCCCTCTCCCCAACTATCTTTCCCCTTCCCCCCACCATGGTCCTCTGCTAAGTTTCTCCTGTTCTGCTTATAAGTGAATGCATATCGTATCTGTCCTTCTTTGCCTGACTTATTTCACTTAGCATAACACCCTTGAGGTCCATCCACATTGCTACAAATGGCCAGATTTCATTCTTTCTCATTGCCATGTAGTATTCCATTGTATATATAAACCATACCTTCTTGATCCATTCATCAGTTGATGGGCATTTAGGCTCTTTCCATGATTTGGCTATTGTTGAAAGTGCTGTTATAAACATTGGGGTACATGTGCTGCTATGAATCAGCACTCCTGTATCCCTTGGGTAAATTCCTGGTAGTGCTATTGCTAGGTCATAGCAGAGTTCTATTATTAATTTTTTTGAGGAACCTCCACACTGTTTTCCAAAGCGGCTGCACCAGTTTACATTCCCACCTAGTGGAGAAAGTTTTAGACATGGGTTTGTTTCCTCCTTCAGCTATTCCTCACCCTTCTTGCTCACTGGAACCTCGTGTTGACCATGTAAATAGCAAGAAGGCCCTAGATTGAGGGTTGGCACATGGTCTCAATCACAACTACTCAACTCTGTTATTGTAGTACAAAAGGAACCAAGGACAACACTTACAGTGTGACCATATTCTAGTAAAAATGGATTTATGGACACTGAAATTTTAATTTTATGAAATGATTATGTGTCGGGGCACCTGAGAGGCTGAGTCAGTTGAGTGTCTTATTCTGCATTTCAGCTCAGGTCATCATCTCACGGTTATAAGACTGAGCCCTGCACCAGGCCCCATGCTCAGCATGGATTCTCTCTGTCTCTCTCGCTCTCTCTCTCTCTCTATCTCTATCTCCTCTGCTCCTCCTTCACTCTCTCTCTCTCTAAAGTTAAAAATTGAAAAATAAAATGATTATGTGTCATGAAATATTAGTTTACTTTTGATTTGTTTACAACCATTTAAAAGTATAAAAGCCATTCTTAGCTTACAGGTCATTAAAAACAAGTGTTGAGCTGAATTTGACCCACAGCCCTTAGTTTGCTAACATCCTAAGGGATGTTGACCCTATACAATGAAGAAACTTCCATCTTTGCCTATTGAGCAGAGCCATCTGCCACCTGGAGCACTCACCTTGGACTCCTGCAAGAATAAACAAATTTCTTTCCTTCTTTAAGCTTCATTATAGTTAGGTGTCTCTTGTTACAGTAGATTAACATTTTACTTTAATACATAATCCATACCTCCTGACTACCCAGGTCACTGCTCTGTCCCCTAATCCTCACTGCCCTCCTTCTAGAGAGCAAGGCAAGAAAACTAGGTCCTCACCTTCCTCCTTGCTGACCTTTCCAAGACCTGAGGGAAAAGGCTCGGCCCAGAGCTCCCTTTACCTCCTTGTTCCGAAGACTGTAGATGAGGGGGTTGAGCATTGGTGTGACAATGGAGTAGAAGACAGACACCACCTTGTTGAAGTTGATGGAAGAGGCCACTTTGGTCCGGACATACATGAAGAAAAGAGTACCATAGAAGAGGCTCACCACAGTCAGGTGAGCTGCACAAGTGGAGAAGGCCTTCCTGCGTTCTGCAGCTGAACGGATGTGCAGCAAAGTCCAGACAATGTTGCCGTAGGACACAGAAATGACTGTAGAGGAGGCCAGAAGCACCGCCAGAGAAACTAGGAAGTCTGTGGTCTCCTTTAGAGTGACATCTGAGCAGGACAAGGCTAGCAGTGGTGAGGCATCACAGAAGAAGTGGTCGATAACATTGGGGCCACAGAATGTCAGCTGGGACATGAGGTAGATAGGCAAAACAGGTGTGAGGAGGCCCAGCAGCCAACAGGCAGCTGCCAGACGGATGCAGGTGCCCCACGACACCAAGGCTGCATATCGGAGAGGCATACAAATGGCCACATAGCGGTCATAGGCCATGGCAGCCAGTAGGAAACACTCCGTTGCCCCCAGGAAGGTAAAGATGAAGAGCTGGGACAGGCAACCAGCATAGGAGATGTTCTTGCCCCCACCTACCCCGATAAAACCAGCTAGCATCTTGGGCACTGTCACCGAAGTATACCAGATTTCAAGGCAGGACAAGTGTGTCAGGAAGAAATACATGGGTCTACGTAGACGGTGGTCTGAAGCCACCACAAAGATAATGGCCAAGTTCTCCACCAAGGTGAATAGGTACATGGTGAGAAAGAGTGTAAAGAAGAGGGGGCGTGCCTCATGCATCCCAGCAAATCCCCCCATGACAAACTCTGTTACATGGGTCCAGTTTGGAGCATATGGCTGCATAGGTGGAACTGAGAGTCAGGACACTCATAGCCTCATAGACAATGACAGCTCACGGAGAACCAGTGAGGATGGTGAACTGAGACATCTTTCATTTCAGAAGAGGAAAGCAAAGTCAAGACACTGTTTCTGCCCCCAAAGAATGTATAGACCGTGAAAAGCTCCAAAAAACAGACAATTTCAGTGCAAAATTTAAAGTGCTGGGTGTGGATGCGGGTGTTAGAGAAGACCCCCAGTCTGGAAGAATCAGAGAATGCTTCCTGGGGAAGTGTTGTCTCATCTGGAACCTGGAAGGTAAGGATAAGTGAGTGAGATAAAAGTTAGAGAAGTAAAGAGAGCATAGTAAGTGTAAAATCCCAGCTGCCAGAGAGAATCTGGCATTTGGGAAACCTCAAGTAGATACAGGTTACCACAGAGGTTAAGAGCTTAGTTTTCTGGGGTGCCTGGATGGCTCAATCAGTTACATATCCAACTCTGGCTCAGACTATGATCTCACAGTTCTTGAGTTTGAGCCCTGCATCAGGCTTTTTCTTGTCAGCACAGAGCCTGCTTCAGATCTTCTGGCTCCTTCTCTCTTTCTGCCCTTGCCCTGCACTCTCTATCTTTCTCTCAAAAATAAATAAACATTAAAAATGGGAAAGGGGGTGCACCTGGATGGCTCAGTCAGTTAAGCATCCGACTTTGGCTCAGGTCATGATCTCATGGTTCATGAGTTGGAGCCCCGTGTTGAGCCCTGTGCTGACAGCTCAGAGCCTGGAGCCTGCTTCAGATTCTGTGTCTCCCTCTCTCTCTGCTCCTCCCTCATGCTCTCTCTCTCTCTCTCTCAAGAAAAATAAAAGATTTTTTTGAAATTTTAATAAATAAACATTAAAAAAAAGAGTTTGGCTTCCTGATAAACACACTTGGCTTTAAGTACAAAAGAATTTAAGGAATCCTAAAAAATAATAATAACAGGGGTGCCTGGGTGGCTCAGTTGCGCGTCTGACTCTGGTTTTGGCTCAGGCCATGATCTCTGGGTTCATGAGATCAAGCCCCACGTCAGGCTCTGTGCTAGAATCAAAGAACATGCTTGGGATTTTCTCTCTCCCTCTCTCTCTCAATATAAAGAAATAAATTTAAAATAATAACAATAATAATAAAATTTAAAAAGTTAAATACAAAAGAATTTAACTAATAAACTAGTAAAATTTTAAAACAGATAATCCCTGGGGCTCCTGGGTGGCTCAGTCGGTTAAGCATGCAACTTCAGCACAGGTCATGATCTCGCGGTTTGTGGGTTCGAGCCCCGTATCAGGCTCTGTGCTGACACCTCAGAGCCTGCAGCCTCCTTCAGATTCTGTGTCTCCCCCTCTCACTGCCCCTCCCATGCTCATGCTCTGTCTCTCTCTGTCTCTCAATAATAAATAAAAATGTAAAAAAAATTTTTAATAAAAAAATAAAACAGATAATCCCTCTAAAGCACTCAGCACCATGTTTGGATCAATACAGAGTAGAGAAAAAGTTAAGCGTAAACTCCTCCCAGAGTAGAGGATGAAAAGAAGATGGCTCTTGTTGAGCCTGGCGAGGAGGCAAGGACATGGTGGAGAGTGAGGAGCTGAGTTCAGGGAACGGACAGAGCTGAGCTTCAGTCTGAGGACAACAGACAGAATGAGGAACTTGAGCAGAAGAGCAAGCTAAGCTTCCTGCCCTTTATAAGGACCATGTGCACTGTGCCGAGGCAGGTTTGGAGAAGAACAAGGCAGTGGAGAGAAGAAAGGCCAGGTGGGGAGGTTTGGCAGGTGTACCGTGGGACCAGGGGCTCTGGGCCTGGAGAGTGAACAGAGATATTAAGAGATAGAATCAATAGGATTGAGTTTGAATCCAAGTTCCAACCTGAGATATGGAATCCTGGGCAAATCACTGGAAATTCCCTTTTTAAAAGAAGATAATAAAAAAAGAGGTGTTGGAATGCAAATTGATGCAGTCACTGTGGAAAACAGTATGCCAATTCCTCAGAAAAATTAAAAATAGAACTACCTTATGATCCAATGATTCCACTATTGGGTATTTACCCAAGGAAAATGAAATTACTACTTCAAAAGAATACACGTATCCTTATGTTTACTGCAGCATTATCTACAGTAGCCAAATTATGTAAACAGCTCAAGTGTCCATCAGTAAATGAAAGGATAAAGAAGATGTGGTGTATAGACAATGGAATATTAGCCATAAAAAAGGATGAAATCTTGCCATTTACAACATGGATGGATCTAGAGAGTATAATGCTGAATGAAATAGTCAGAGAGAGACAAATACCACATGATTTCACACATATGTGGAATTTGAGAAACAAACAAATGAACAAAGGTGGCAGGGAGAAATAGACTTAACTATAGAGAACAAACTGAGAGTTACAGGGGTGGGGAGGAGGATGGGGGATGGGTTTAATAGGTGACGGGAATTAAGGAGTGCATTGTATGGAAGTGTTGAATCACTTGAAATCACCTGAAACTAATAATCCACTGTATGCTAACTACACTAAAATTAAAATTTCTCAAATAATAATAATATTTTTCTAATAAAAAAGAGATGAATACAAGGTGAATAAGACTAGTAAGATGAATTCCTACCCTCTTTTAGATTAAGTGAAAGAATATGATGTCTCCATTATATAACAATTTTAAATCGTGGCCCCAAATTCTTTGACACTCTTCTCATTCAAAAGTGACTCTATGGCCACTTCCCTTGAACCTGATCTTGGTGATTGCTTGACGACAGAATAAGACAGAAGGGATGCTATGCCAATGTCCAGACTCAGGTCTTAAGAAATTGATTCCTCTCCCTGCTTCTTGGAACCCAGCCACCACAGCATGAGGAAGCTCAAGCAGTCTGCACAAAGGCCCACGTGGGAAGGGACTAACCTCTCCCACCCTCCACCCTGGTTGAGCTCTCACTGCGCGAACATGCCCGCCAGGCGACTGAGCCATCCAGGAAATAGATCTTCAACCCCCAGCTGAGCTGGTCCAACGGACACTAGTCTTTCAGGCTGGGACCTCCCCACACTGCAGATTTCTGAGCTAAATAGGAAGTTGTTGCTACTTTAAGCCACTAAGTTTGGGAGTGGCTTGATTAGCAACAATATATAACTGAAATAATCGTGTCCTGGTTCTGTAAGCTTGGGTGAATTATTCCATATCTCAGACCCTCTGGAGGAAAAGGTATCATGTTTTGCCCACACTCATAAATGCGTTGGGGCACCTGGGTGGCTCAGTTGGTCAAGCGTCCAACTCTTGATTTCAGTTCAGGTCATGATCCCGGAGGCATGGGAAATTAAAAAATAAATGTCTCAACTAGGATTTCAATTCAGGCTGACAAGGTCTAAAACCTTTGTTCCTTTCTCTAAAAAAATAATTAAGCAGGTTCCTTCTGGCTTCAACAATCCATGATTGGGGCGCCTGGGTGGCTCAGTCGGTTAAGCGTCTGACTTCGGCTCAGGTCATGATCTCACAGTTCGTGGGTTCAAGCCCCGCACTGAGCTTTGTGCTGACAGCTCAGAGCCTGGAGCCTGCTTCGGATTTTGTGTCTCCCTCTCTCTCTGACCCTCCGCTACTCATGCTCTGTTTCTCTCTGTCTCAATAATAAATAAACATTAAAAACAAAAAAACAATCCATGATTTCCTGGCAATGAAAGCACATAGAGATACTCAGTCAGAAAAAAGGTCAAAGTCTTCAGATTCTTGCATTCCTAAGTCCATTCTTCAGCATCCCCACAGCGAGTGGTCTATAAACATGGGCTTCCTGACCAAATAACTGCATTGCAGCCTTGGGGCTTAATGCTTCTGCTGGCTCCAGGAAATTTCGGGACACAATCACTGAATATTTCTCCCCTGTGCAATCTGGCTTATAACACAGCAGTTTAAGGGCTGGATGTCCTTCCTAGCTGATACTCACCACACATACGTACTGTAGAGCCTGACTTGACTCGTTGTGTTATAAACAGGTTTCACTGCATCCCATACCCTAATCTCTAATTAATAAAGTAACATGGAAGGGAGGCGCTTGGGTGGCTCAGTCAGCTAAGTGTCCAACTCTTGATTTGGCTCAGGTCATTATATCATGGTTCGTGAGTTCAAGCCCTGTATCAGGCTCTGCCCTGATGTGTGGAGGCTGCTTGGGATTCTCTCTCTCTCTCTTTCTAACCCTCCTTGCCTTTCTCTTTCTCTTTCAAAATAAATAAATAAAGTTTTTAAATTTTTTTTAATGTTTTATTTATTTTTGAGAGAGACAGCACGAGCAGGGGAGGGTCAGAGAGAGACAGAGAGAGACACAGATTCCGAACACAGGCTCCAGGCTCTGAACTAGCTGTCAGCACAGAGCCGGACACAGGGTTTGAACCCACAAACTGTGAGATCATTACCTGAGCGAAAGTCAGATGCTTAACCAACTGAGCCACCCAGGCACTCCTAAATCAACTTTTAAAAAATTTATTTTTAATAAAGTAAAATGGGGTGCCTGGATGGCTCAGCTGATTAAGCATCTGACTGGGTTATAGCTCAGGTCATGATCTCACAGTTGGGTTCATGGATTCATGGCTTCAAGCCCCACAACGGGCTCTGTTCTGATGGTATGCAACCTGCTTGGGATTCTTTCTCTCTCTCTCTCTCTCTCTCTCTCTCTCTCCACCCCTCACCCATTCATGTTGTCTCTGTGTCTCTCAAAATAAATAAATAAACTTAAAAAAATTAAAAATATCAACTGAGGGTTGATGGGGATTGTAGGAGAGGGGAAAGTGGGTGATGGGCATTGGGAGAGCACTGGGTGTTATATGGAAGCCAATCTGGCAAGAAACTATATTAAAATAAATAAATAAAAACATTAAAATAAATAAAAACAGTAAAAAATAAAAAAAATTAAAAATAAAGTAAAGCAAGGCCCAGTCTTCATTTCCAAACCATAGTCAAGTATCTGAACTACATGATGGTCAGGATCAGCTTTTCCTCTACTGCCCAAGACCCAGGGACATTCTTTGAGATCAAAGTCACTAACTCAAGCTGTCACATGGATTGAATCGTTATACTGAGAAAGCCATTCAAAACGTTTAAATGAATAAAATACTTGAGTGGATGACCCATTATTTCAGTCACTAACATATATTCATTCCCCTTCATTCATGAAAAAGGGAGAAAAAAATCTTATAATTATCTAATCCTTGGCAAATTTTGAAGCCGACAGAGTTTGTAACATATTAGTTTGCAATGTACTGATGTGATTTGCCCAGACAGATTCTGGCATCTTCCCCACTCAAGCAGTCCTCAAGGAGCCCCTTGTGTGTTAGGCACTGTAGTAGGCACCAAGTCTATAAGGGTTCATGAGCCCGGCCCTTGGAGAGCCCAGAGTCTTTCAGGAGAGTCAGAGAACTCTCCACGCACTACAACAACCAAAGATGAGCTCCTTTCCATGCATCTGGGAGAACACAGCAAGGATGGTTAGTCTGACCCAGAAGGAAGACAGGGTAGGCGAGATCAAGAATTTCCCAACCAGATCACAGTGTGCAGCCTGAGGGACAAGATAATCCTTGACTGCCAAAACCAGGTTCAACAGGGAAGAGTGAGGAAGGTCAGGGAGAAGAGGTGTGGAAAATGAATCCATGAGAAGAGACTGTGGGGTCCCTGCAGAGGCAGGAGGGGGAGAGGATAGGACCACATTCAGGTGTCAGACTACTTGGTGTCTTCATAGCCCAGGTCTTCTGCCTCCTAACTGAAAGGCCACGGAAAAACCTAGATGGAGGTCAAGCTGAATGGACTTCTCATGGAATTGTGTAAGTCCTCAGAAATGGGTTGAATGAGGGAAGCTTTCTGGGCAAGAGTCAGAAGGAGCCCAGCCTCCTCAGAGCGTTGAGGTCCTGTGTCGGTAGGAGAGGAGCCTCCCTCCAAGAAGGGCAGAGAGGATGTTCAGAAGCCCCTTCCATGGGCCACATTCTGCTGGGCTTAGGTCATTATCTCCTTTCAAACCCACAACGAGGCTGTGATCCCATGACCCAGCCTTCATAGAGGTATGACTGTCCTGGGTTTCATGAACTTGAAAAAAAACAGGCTCAGAGACAGCAAGTAGCTTAACAGCAGATCAGAGAACCAGGACATGACAGAGATGCAAACGCCCGCAGGCCTGGCGCAGGACTCAGTGTTCCCTGTTCAGGCAGTGCTACCTTCTCTGTCACTGCCTTTCACTGAAGGTCACCCTGCACCCAGGCACTGGCCTGCCTGTGAGGTCCACTTCTCTGCGCTCAGAGGCCCACTGGAGAAACACCCTTCAGGCTCTGGGACCCGCAGGGGTCCAGGAAGCCCTATTAACCCAGCGCGTTCTCGGCAGGTGGAGAGAACCAGCCAAGTGCAACAACAGGAACAAGCAAGTAGCCAGCAGGGAAGGGGACACTCCCAGGGAACGGATCGTAAATGTGACTGAATGCGGAGAGAGGCGGCACAGGCGTTTAGTCCGATTTGGTTTCTTCAAAAGAAGGTGCTCCCTTGGCTAAGCTTTTCCCTGACGAATAGGGCAAAACAGTGCGGGGCTCATGCAGGGAAACTGACACTTCATTCCTGCAGCTGTTTGCTTGCACAGCCACGTGACCAGCCTGATGAGAGAGACCAGATTTCTCCCTGTTTCCTTGTGTGTCTCCGCCTGGCCTCCGGGACACTTGTCCCCCAGTGGTGAAGGAACGGCAAAACGAACTCACTGACACGCAAACAAAACTGTCAGAAATCAGCCACCACGCCAAAGGGCGCATGAGGCGGACGCGAAAGGCTAGAGACCCCGAAGCTGCCGCCGAGCCTCCGGGTCCCGGCTCCCCTTGGCTCGCCCCTTTGCTCTCGCTCACCGCATGCCCACTTCTCTGCTCTTCCGGCATGGGCTCACACTGTCCGGTGCACACCTCCCGGGGTTCTCAGCACCACCTCTGAGATCAGAGGAGCCGAGTTTGACTCTGGCCACACCAGGGACGAGCTCTAGTTTGGGCAAGCCACTTAATCTTGCTGAGTATCTCTTTTCACATCTTCACCTGGAGGACACAATAGGCACGTTTGCAGGGCTGGTCTAAAGATGGAGGGAAACAGCGTGAAGTGACGCACAGAGCCTTTGCTCTGATTGCCTTTGTTCCTATGCCTGTGCGGCTTCCTGCTGCACTCCCTTCAATTCTCTGTGTACGGCCATTTAGCCCGTTCTGAGCTCCTGTCTGAAATGCAATTCCATCACTCTCCCACTCCTCACTTCTTGACTTGACGTTTTTTGGTCACAGCCTTGCTCTCAGCTATTAGACATTTATTTGTCTATAACTCACACGCATGCACACACACAGCTCATTGAAGACAGTGCCTTTGTTTGTTGATGACTGTGTTGCCAGTGCCAAAAAGAGTTACCAGGACATAATGTACGTGCAATAAATTGTGATGTAACAAAAGAATGGGTACATGCTCTGAGCATCATGCTGACCCCAAGTGCTGCTTCCTTTCCACCTTCAGCTACCGGTTTCAAGGCAACAGAAAGGCAAGGAAGCCCACCAGCACTTCCAGAAGGAAGGGCCATCCAATGAGGGTGTGGATGTCTGTGCAGCCTCCTGCCCATCAGCCCCCTGCCTGGGGAGGCCTGCAAAGCTGAGGCCTGCCGATCTGGACTAACCCCCTTGCACTAGCCCGTGGGGGGAGCAAGTGGAATGGATTTCATATATAATTTCCTTTTCTTAGTTCATGCACTTAATTCTAAACTTCCAGAAAAATTGTACTATATCATCTTTTTTCTTTTCTTTTTTTAATGTTTGTTTATTTTTGAGAGAGAGAGAAAGACAGAGTGTGAGCAAGGGAGGGGCAGAGAGAGAGGGAGACAGAGAATCGAAGCAGACTCCAGGCTCCCACTGTCAGTGCAGAACCCAACGCAGGGCTCAAACCCACAAACCACAACATCATGACCTGGGCCAAAGTCAGATGCTTAACTACCTGAGTCACCCAGGAGCCCCTGTCGTCTCTTTTCAAACTCCACTAAGCGCTAGGTTTCCTCTGTTGCCAGGTAACTGAGAAGGGGAAGAAAGGGATCTAACATGTGTGTGGGGGTGGGGAGGAGGCTCCCAGTAGCCTTCCTCTAACCAGCCAGTACGTGGCAGAGTCTGGAGGAAAATACAACCCAGTTTGACCCCAGAGCCCACCCTCCTTCCACTATACCACCTCCCCCACCAGTTAGCATTCCTAATGCTAAATCTGATCCGTTAACTGAGAGCTTCTCACACGATTCTGGTAGCTTCAGTACTGAGTTGGCGGATCTGTTCCTCAAAGCTACTCACACACAATCTCCCCATAATGGGAGCAAATGGGACATGGAGGCACGAGGAAACAAACGGAACGTCTCTGCAGTCAGATGTGCAACAGAGACCGTAGTCCCGGGGCAAGCTGGGGAGCCCAGTAAAGCAGAAGGAGCCAAAGTTCCTGAACTTCTAGCTCCTAAGCTTTAAATAGGAATAATAGGGGCACCTGGGTGGCTCACTGAGTGTCCGACTTTGGCTCAGGTCATGATCTCATGGTTCGTGGGTTCGAGCCTTGTGTCAGGCTCTGTGCTGACCACTAGCTCAGAGCCTGGAGCCTGTCTTCAGAGTCTGTGTCTCCTTCTCTCTCTGACCCTCCTCCACTCATGCTCTGTCTCTCTCTGTCTCTCAAAAATAAATAAATGTAAAAAAAATTTTTTTAATAAATAAATAGGAATAATACCTATGCTTCCAGTCTCCTGTATTATCATACATGTGCAAACTCTGAAAACTTTAACAGTATGCTCTAGGAAGACCTTATTATCTTGCTTTCGTTGCTCATGGACTATGTGATTACTGCAGAATTTCAATAAAGGGAAAGCCTAGGGGATGTGAGTCTCAGTGGAGCTGCAGAATGGCCTTGAAGCTGCTAGAATAACAAGCAAGCCAATCTTGTTTAGATTGTAGGTTAATTTGAGGTGACTTGAAGGGGCCGACGGAGATGAAGGGGACCCAAAACCTCTCCCAAGTCTCCTGGCCCCCCTACTGTGTGAGCTTAAGCAAACCTGTGGAATTCTGTGTGCCTCTATTTCCTCACTTGAAAAATGGGTTGATGTTTAAAACCATAGTGTCTCAGAAAAAGAACTTTTGAAAGAAGAGATGAGGTAACAAATTGGAACTACTCAGAAGAAAGGATTGGGTTACAGTGAAGTCAAGAATCCTTACTCTAGACTGGGCATCTCTTTGAAAGAGAACATTCTTCCACCTCCCACCATCCGCATGCTCTCTGGGTATGAGCTTGCAGTTTCCAGTTTGGGTGTAAACCAGAAACTAAACAGCCTCTCTCCAGGTGCTCGAGGGTCTCTGAGGAGCCACTCACCTGACCCCGGGTACTTCTCGATCTCTTCTCTGGGTGGATAGAACACAAAGGCCCAACATGCTCAGAACCTTGGGGCTGGTGACCGATGTAGGTTACTGGATCTCATTGTGAAGCGGAGACCCCAAATTCAAGGACCACAGCTTCTCTGAACCTACGGAGAGAAGAGCAGAGATCCACCAGGAGCCAAAAAAATAAAGAAGGAAGCAAGGATTGTCACTGGCTATAAAATGACTCATACCCCACGTATGTGACTCTTGCACCCAAGGGGTCTCCCGTGGGAAAGAGTCTCCACAGAGACTTGAAGCACTCAGACAACAAAGGAAAGAAGATAACAAATCATGGAACACTTTGCCCCAGGGGTTGCTCGGACGCTTCATGGGAGTCCCAAGTTTGTAGACAGGCTGGACAAACACCACTGGAGGGTGAGAGGCCAGCCAAAGAGGCCTCCACACCAGTTAGACTCTTTGCCGAGATCTCTGGATCTAAACTACTCAGGTTTAGAGGGAAATGAAATCTTGAGACTTCCACATTTATCAAGGATCCAGTGAGGCCTTCCTTTACTAGAATGGGCTAGACATCCCCCGCCTCCCCCACCTACCTGCCTGTCCGTTATCCCCATGTGAGGAAAATCTACAATGACAACCATGGATATTACTTCATAGCTACTCCGGGGCCAGGCTGGGTCCGTACAGATGTGAAATACTCAGCTTCAATCCTTAAGAAGCAAACAGCCCAACAAGGGCTGTGACTAAGGCTCACTTTTATCCAGAAGATAACTGTGCCAAATTGCCTTCCTTCCAAGGAATGTCTCCAGAGCATCTGATGATTATCTGCAGGCTGAGTAATCTTTTTCTCCAAAGAGGAAATATGACATCATTTCACTATAAAGCAAAAGGAACATCAGGGTGCGGGATCCTGTTCTGACCACAGGAGGCCAGCTGAGCCAAAGCAAACAGCACCCTGTAGATGATTGGCCTCTGACATGACCCTAAACACACAGGATTCTTTCTCTTCATGTCACACGACTGTATCAGCCTACATGCTTCAAGTGCAGGAATCTTGTGTCCCCAGATAAATGATAAAGCTCCTTGATGACAAGGCCATGTCTTATGGTTAACCACATCCCCCGGCACCTAAGGGAAGTGTAGCTCAGTATAAAACATCATAGACATGGGGCGCCTGGGTGGCTCAGTTGGTTCAGCATACAACTTTGACCTAGGTCATGAGCTCATCATTCCCGAGTTTGAGCCCCGCATCGGGCTCTGTGCTAATGGCTCAGAGCCTGGAGCCTATTTCAAACTCTGTGTCTCCCTCTCTTTCTCTGCCCCTCTCAACCTCTCAAAAAGAAACAGTAAATAAAAAACATACATCATAGACATGGATAAGAATCTGCATAAGCCTCTTCATAGATCTGTTATCTGGAGCAGGTCAGCCCTCTGAGCCCACTTTCTCGTTGACAAAGGGGGGGAAATAATGCCAGCTGACAAGGATGAGGTTAGAGATAAATGAAGCAACGAAAGAAGGGTTCCCTCACCTAACAGGAGATACAAGGTAGCTTACACTAAAATTTGGGGCAGCTCTACGCTAGGAAGACATTGAACCAGTGTCACATCTATGTCCCTGCTCTGTGGAAATTTTCCAGCTCTGACCCAGTTGGACTCAATCTGACAGAGATTCTAAACTCCCTAAAAACACAAAACAAAAACTCTCTTTGGCTCTGACATATGAGGCTGATCAAATGCAGCTAGGAAGGTGAGGACAAACGAGGGCTGAAGAGGGAAGGGGGGCAGGGGGGTGATGGTCATGGAGAGGGGCACTTGTGGGGAAGAGTACTGGGTGTTATATGGAAACCAACTTGGCAGTAAATTATATAAAAAAGAAAAAAAAAGCAGCTAGGAAGGGGCCCCTGGGTGGGGCCCCTGGGTGGCTCAGTCTGTTAAGCATCTGACTTCAGCTCAGGTCATGATCTCATGGTTCATGGGTTCCAGGCCCACATCAGACTCTGTGCTGACAGCTAGCTCAGAGCCTGGAACTCCTTCAGATTCTGTGTCTCCCTCTCTCTTTGACCCTCCCCTGCTTGCTTTGTCTCTCTCTGTCTCTCAAAAATAAATTAAAAAACATTTAAAAAAAATTTTTTAAAAAGCAGCTAAGAAGACCACCACTCCAGCAGGAGGAAAAGAACTACCCGGAGGGCCAAGAAAACAGGCAAACACCAAACCTCCGCTGTCAAACCCAGGCCCTGCTGGTTCCTGCCTCTCCCTTCCTCCCCCATGCCCCTCGGGAACATTTTGTCTCCTGCAGTATACTCTGCCCTTGCAGTGTAAGCCAATCCAGCCTTGCAGGTTTCTTGTTTGTCACTCTGTTGTCCCAGCTTTGCACCATAGAAGTTCAAAACCGAGCAGCTAAAGGCAGACTTCTTCTCTGTGAGCGAGGGTAATAAAAGAGGCTTTGGATGATCAGATTTCTTTTCTTTGCCTCTGGCCCAAAGCATCAGATACTCTAGCCCATAAACCAGGACACAGAGGAGGATGAGCAGATCCAACAGTCAGACGAAGGAATAGGAACCCAGACCAGAGCAAAAAGCCAAGGCTCTCCACCAGTACTCTGAGAAGGGATCTGAAATCACTCCTTGTACTTTTTCATATCATCATGATGATATAGAGCTATATATGGTTATTATTCCAGAAGAGAGGCTTGATCTTCTTTAAATGATCAATTTCAGCCTCAAAAACTTCTAGAAACTGGGGCACCTGGGTGGCTCAGTCGGTTAAGCTCGGTTGGTTGATTTCACTTCAGGTCATGATCTCATGGTCATGAGATCAAGCCCCACATCAGGCTCTGTGCTGTCAGCATGGGGCCTGCTTAGGATTCCCTCTCTCTGCCTCTACCCCCTCCCATCTCTCTCTCTCTCCCAAAATTAATAAACAAACATTAAAAACATCCGGAAACAAAGTTTAGCCAGGTATTTTTGCAGGAATTCTTTTTAATGCATTTGTATCATGAAATAATTCCAAGATAAACTTAAGAAAGTACATAATAACTTTATACCCACTACCCAGCTTTTATTAAATATTAACCTTTGACAACTCTTATGAACTGAATATGTCTCCCCAAATTCATATGTTAAATTCTAATGCCCAATGTGATGGTATTAAGGGGAGAGGCCTCTGGAACGAATCTGGTCACAGGGACAAGCCTTTATGAATGGGATCACTGTCTTTTTAAAAAAGAGACTCTGGATAACTTTCTTGCCCTCTTTCCACCATTTGAAGAGACAAGGATTTGGCAATAGGTACCTCAAAAGAGGGCTGTCACCTGAACCCAACCATACCGCCTCCCTGACCTCAGAATTCCAGCCTCCAGAACTGTGAGAAATGGGTCTCTGTTGTTAATAAACCAACCTGTCAATGGTATTCTGTTACAGTGGCCTGAACTAGGATAGCAATATTTACTTAAGATATTTTTAATATAATTAATGATACATATATGATGATAGATAGATAGGTAGATATTTTTTCTTTTTTTTTCCATAATATTTTATTGTCAAATTGGTTTCCATACAACACCCAGTGCTCTTCCCCATAAGTGCCCTCCTCCATCACCACCACCTCTTTTCCCCCCTCCCCCTTCCCCTTCAACTCTCAGTTCATTTGCAGTATTCAATAGTCTCTCAAGTTTTGCATCCCTCTCTCTCCCCAACTCTCTCTCCCTCCTCCGCTCCCCCTGGTTCTCCATTAGGTTTCTCCTGTTTTCCTGTTAGACCTATGAGTGCAAACATATGGTTTAGATAGACAGATAGAGGCACCTGAGTGGCTCAGTCAGTTAAGCATCTGACGTCAGCTCAGGTCTATATCTCACAGTTTGTGAGTTTGAGCCCCATATGGGGCTCTGTGCTGACAGCTCAGAGCCTGGAGCCTGCTTCAGATTCTGTGTCTCGCTCTCGCGCTCTCTCTCTCTGCTTCTCCTCTCCTTGTTCATGCTCTCTCTCTCTCCCAAAAATAAATAAATAAACATAAAAACACTAAATAAATAGCTATAGATAGCTAGCTAGCTAGATGATAGATAGATGATAGATAGATAGATAGATAGATAGATAGATAAAAACAATTCAGATGCAGTTGAAGCCCTCTGTTTATCCATTTCAGCCCTCACCCTCTCCTCACAATTAACAAATACCCTAAATTTGGTATTCTCCTACTCATGCTTGATTTATATACCATTTGTCACCCATAAACATTATGTTGTGTGTTTTGCATGCCTTTAAAATGTATAAAGATGGTATCAAGCTCCATATATCACTTTGTAATTGGCTTTTTTCATCGCATATTGTTTTTTGTATTTTGTTATACTCATCTCTAGTTCATTTATTTTCATTTCTATGCATATTCTGTTATAGTAAAAAAAAAAAGTCTACACATTTTTTTCTCTTGCTGGTGAGCATTTATAGTGTCCCCCTTCTGTGTTCCTAACAAGGAACATTTTTTGTGCACGTCATGTGGTGGGAGTGGTTCTCAAAGTGTGATCCCAGTGGCAGCCGCAGCATCACCAGGAACACATCAGAATGCAAATCCTCAGTCCCTTCCCCAGACTGACTGCATTAGAAAATTCTAGAAGCGGAGCGCAGCAAGATGTGCATTCACAAACCCTCCTGAGACAAGCTGGAGTTTAAGAAAGACTTCTCTAGGACATACACCTAAACGAGCACCTCCCACATCACCAGATAATGCCAAACTGCTCTCTGAAGAGGTTGCCCCAACGATATTTCCCTGCAGCCAGGTTTCCCACAATGCCAGCTCTGGATAAATGTCGCCGCTTACAGTCGCGATCCCCTGAGGATTAGGCATCAGGTCAAACGCATATTGACCACATGGACTTCCCCCCACCCTTGTGGGTTGCGTTTCTTCATCTTTCTATTGAGCAGTTTATCTTTTTAAATGATTTCTAGGAATTCTGTGTATTTTCCAAATATGTCTACTTTGTGATGTAGTCCGTGTTTCCCCAGTTTTTAACTCTGTGTAGGCAGCGTCTTCAGGTTTTATGTAGCGAAATGTATCTCTTTTCCCCTATGGCTTGTGCTTTTGCACCTTAACTAAAATGTATTTTCTTAAGTTTATTTATTTATTTTGAGAGAGTGCGTGAGTGGGGGAGGGGCAGAGAGGGAGAGAGAGAATCCCAAGTAAGCTCCGCATTGACGGTGCAGAGCCCTGTGCAGTCCTTGACCTCACAAACTGTGAGATCACGACCTGAGCTGAAACCAGGAATTGGACACTTAACCGACTGAGCCACCCAGGTGCCCCCAAAATGTATTCTAAAAATGTTTAGATTTTGCTTTTTACCCTTAGGACTGTAATGTGCGCGGACTTGATCTTTGTTCAAGTTGTGAAGCAGAGATTTAATTTTAGTTTGCTTCCGTATTGAGGACACCCTTCCCCATCAACTGATAATGTCACTTTGGTCTTGTATCCAGAAGGATATTTCAAATATTTTACAACCTCATGGCTGTCAATCAAGGTTTTTTCTTAATATTACTTACTTACCTAGTTTCCCTTATTTCTTGGTGAGTTCTGCTAGAGATTTACCTCCTTCATTGTTTTCTTTCTTTTTTCTTTTTTCAAAGAACAAACTTTGGGTTTTGTGTCCTAATTTCCTATTTCATTAATTGCTTCTCCTATATTTATTATTTCCTTCCTTCTACCTTCATATATTAGTTTATTATTCTTTTTTAGTCTATTTTTCTAGTTGAATGCTCCTTAATTTTTTTCATTTTTCTTGTTTATAGTAAATGCAATTAAGCCACCTATTTTCCTCCAGACACTTTAGCTATATAACATTTAAAAATTTTTTTATGTTTATTCATTTTTGAGAGAGAGAGAGAGAGAGAGACAGCACAAGTGAGGGAGGAGTAGAGAGGGAGGGAGACACAGAGTCCGAAGCAGGCTCCAGGCTCTAAGTTGTCAGCACAGAACCCCACACGGGGCTCGAACCCATAAACCATGAGATCATGACCTTGAGCCAAAGTCAGTCACTTAACCAACTTAGCCACCCAGACGCCCCTATATCACACAACTTTTTATTTTAGTACATTTATTTATTATTCAGCTATAAATATTCTTTGTTATGGCATTTATTTCATCTTTATTCAGAGTTATTCAAAGTTGTGTTCATAAGTTTCCCAATTAAGTGGGAAAAGGGAGAGAGTGGAGTATTAGTTTATCATTTAAACTATTTCTAATTTAATTATGTGGTAAGAGATTATCATTGGTATGATATCAATTATTCAGAGTTGTTGAGATTTCCTTTTTGACTAATGATCAAAGTTTACAAAAATTCTATCCATAGTTGAAAAGGATATATATGTACTTGTTGGTGTGAAGTTTTTAGAAACATATACATATATATAGTAGATCACACTTGCTAACTTTGTTATTCAAAGGCGCTATATTCTTCCTCATTTTTTCTGCTTGATTTATGAATCGTGCTAGTCCCTATAGGCTTTCTGACTTTCTTCTGATAATTCTTTGATGTTTGCTCTATTTATTTTATTTTATTTTTATATTTTAAATTACAGTGATTTTTTTTAATAGTTTGTCAAATTGGTCTCCATACAACACCCAGTGCTCTTCCCCACAAGTGCCCTCCTCCATCACTACCTTTGATGTTTGCTCTATTTGTTTTATAATATGTGAAATTGTTTCAGAAGAATGTGATTTCAAAATTGTGACATCTTGCTGTGTGGTTACATTTATAATTCGTGGCTACTCTCTTTATCCCCATTACCATTTTTTGCCTTAAGATTTACTGTGTCTTATGTTAATCTTGTTCCATTTTTTTGTTAGTGTATGTCACACATCTTTTTCCATTCATTTCTTTCTTTTTTTGAGAGATATAGAGAGAATGTATGTGTATGTGTGTGTGAGTAGATGGGCACATGCAAACAGGAGATGGAGGAGAGAGAGAGAGAGAGAGAGAGAGAGAGAGAGAGAATTTTAAGCAGGCTCCATGCTCAGCACAGAGCCCAACACAGGGCTCGATCTCACAACTGTGAGATCATGACCTGAGCCGAAATCAGGAGTTTGGCTACTTAATATACTGAGCTACCCAGGTGCCCTTCCGTTCCCTTATTTTCAGTCTGTGTGTGTGTGTGCATGTGTGTGTGTGTGTGTGTGTTCACTGTGTCTTGTAGGAAGCATAAAGCTACATTTTTATTTTTATCTAACTTATTCGTTCAGTCTTTTAATAGACAAACATAACCCATCTCCATTTTTTTATCATTTAAGAGTTTAGACTTAATTATATTATTTTATTTTGTGCTTTTATTTACCTTCTTTTGCTTCTGTTCTGTCTTCTCTTGCTTGATAATGTTTACTCTCTTCTGATTTGGAAGCTGTAAGATTTATTTTAATGGCTACTCTGAATTTTTTTAACCTATATGCTTAACTATAAATTGTCTGACAAAGTCTGCAATTATTCAATTCCTCTTGGCTTCAGTTGATCTGTAATGTTCTTTAAGTATCTCCCATCTTGAATAACTACCCCATCTTGTAATTCTTGTTATACAAAACCAAAAAAATACATTTAGACTCTATTATGTAACGTGTGCAACACATTTTCTCAGTCTTCGCGCTCAGTAGAACAAGTCATTTGGCTTAGGAGCAGGTGGAAAGCGTTGCTGGTTGGAGGATGCCTGCTTCTTTCCATCCCACATTTCCTTTGTTTTCATTTTCCTGTTTCTGAAGCCAATTTTAGTAGTCTTTTAGTGAGGATCTATGTGTGGTAATATAGTCAGGTTTTTAAAAATATTTTTCTTTCTTTATTTCAAGAGAGAGTGTGTACATGCACATGCATCAGGGAGAGGCAGAGGGAGAGGAGAGGATCTTCAGAAGGCTTCATGCCCAGCGTGGAGCCCAACGTGGGGCTCAATGTCATATCCATGAGATCATGACCTGAGCTGAAATCAAGGGTCGAATGCTCAACCAACTGCACCACCCAGGCACCCCTGTAGTTAGTCTTTGTATATCTAAAAATGTTATTTAATCCACCCTCTTGAATAAATGCAATCTAGTCTCTATGTATCCATCACATATTATGTCTATCATGTGTCATACATATGTATGTGTACATGTCAGCACTGCAGGGGGGAGAGAACATCTAATGACGTAAGTGCTTCTTCACAGCTGTCACTTGATACTTCCATTTAGCCCTACTTTTGTTCCAAGTCCAGAGCTTTCTGGAACTGTTAGTTCCTGAGACTTAGAGGGTTCTCAGTCTAAATAGGATTCTTTTTTTTTTTTTTCAGTTTTCTGAGACCACAATGATTTCAAGGTTTGGCTGCCCCACATTCACCCTCATCATTTACAACTCACCCATCTCCCTTCCAGATCCCAAAATACTGTTGCCATTGCCTCCTCCCCCATTTTCCCCATCTTGTTGGTTTGTTTCTCTTTTCTCTCTTTCATCTCTTTATTGTAGTCTCACGGTGCCTTAGAAAGGAAGTGAAGTTAGGTATATATTGCAAAACAGACATTGTAACTCGAAGTTTCACATTTTTTATTTCAGTGACTATTTGTCTTATGTTCAAATATTTTTAAGTTTATTTCTTTATTTTGAGAGAGAGAGAGGGGTGGGGAGGGGAAGAGAGAGAGCAAGAGAGAGGTTCCCAAGCAGGCTCCACGCTGTCACCACAGAGCCCAAGGTGGGGCTCGAATTCACCAGCCATGAGATCATGACCTGAGCCGAAATCAAGAGTCAGAAGCTTAACCAACTGAGCCACCCAGACGCCCCTTTATGTTCAAATATTCTAACTGGCCTTTTTTCATATCTCTCCATTCTTATTTCTAACCTTATTATCCCATAACTTTCTATTACTTTAATGGAAGTTTTTGTATCATTTATTTCTTTGAAATAACCAATATATTTACTTGAAAGCCTTGTCTGACCATTCTGTAAAATCAGTTTCATCCAAAGTGGATCCATATCTTGATTGTTGGTTTATCAACTGCTTTTCTCAATATTAGTTTTTATCCATCAGTTTTTTATTTGGTTTGGGATATGAGGTGGTGTGTTTGTTTTAGTTTCTCTCCCCTCCTCCCTTCTCCTCCTCTTCTTCCCTTCTCCTTTACCTCCATATTCACTTATTTTGTTGAGCAGTCTTGGGGGTCCCCAGTCAAAACCCAGGTCTAGTAAGGACAGCAAGAGGGACTGTTCTGCAGAGCCAATGGGCTGTGGCCAACCCAGACTGGGTCAAGGAGAATCCTGACTCAGCACTTGGCCACAGGCCGTCTTCTCCTCCTTTCCCAACCCAAATCTGGATATGAGCCGTTGCCTCTTCAGCATTTGGCAGCAGGCTTATTCCCAGCCTCCTCCCCTGAGGCTAGGGGGTAAGGAAGAAACACCACGCTAGCTGTGCACGTCAGCCAGTGAGACTGCCTCCCCTTCCCCGTCTCACAGGGAATACTTCCGACTCACATACCACCACTGACTCCCTCTGCATCCCAAACCCTCGAGTCCGCCCACCTCTCAGCCTTGATCACTGTGTGTGTGTCTGTGCCAGCTTGGATCTGCAAAACTGCTTGCCTTGTCGTGAAGCCCGACTATGTCTTCTTCTGTTTTCCCTTATTATTTTATGCAGTGCTGCTGTGTTTGCAGAGCTAATGGCATTTTTACAGCATGAACTCCATCTTCTCCTGGTTGTCGCTAGTGCTCTTAAAGCTAGATAGTTGAGTTTTGTAAATCCCAACTGTGGTCAAAATTTGAATGCCCAAAAGTGGCTGGACCAGATCATCTGTGGTAGTGAATGCCCCCTTAGCCAGGCTTAATTTGGTCTCCATCTGTTACATATTACTGAATCACAAGTCCTGCAAGAGGCTGTTGAACCTAAATATTAACTCAAGCTATTCTGAACATTCAAAATTCAGATGGTAATCACATAGAAATCAACAGGATTGAAATAAAGGTTTCCAGTTAACTCGTTTTAGAAAAAATCTCTTCCCGGAGCACCTGGGTGGCTCATTTGGCTGGGCATCTGACTCTTGATTTTGGCTCAGGTCATGATTTCACGGTTGTGAGATCAAGCCTGGTGTCCGGCTCTGGGCTGGGTGTAGTGCCTGTTTGGGATTCTCTCTTTCCCTCTTCCTCTGCCCTCCTTTCTCTCTCTCTCTCTCTCTCTCTCTCTCTCTCTCTCTCTTTCTCTCCCCTCCCCCTCAAAAAAAAAAGAAAAGAAAGAAAGAAAAATGTATTCCTCTGATAACTATAGAACCTCACAAGGTTGTAGGGAGGACGAAATGGGGCAGGGAGGACTTCGTACCTATCTCACATGTCTTAAATCTATTAGGATGCACCTGGTATTAGAGCACACTGAGGAGGCCAGAGGATCTTTTGGGTATAGAGGTCTTCAGAAGATCAACAGGAAGAGAGAAACAAAAGGGAACGGAAATGGCTCTTCAGCCAACAGGAGGAAAGGATTAAAAACAGCAAAAGATGATTATCACCAATGAAATGAGGTTTTCCTCCCTTCCAGTAACCTTCACCCTGCTCACAATAAACAAGGAATTACTAACAGAAATCCACAGGTTTTTAAATCCAGAGAAGCTACTAGGAAGACAATATATTCCTAGACCCTCTGGAATGCACTAGTACATTCTATGAGAGCTGGGATTTATCTGTGTTGTTCATAGATTTCTGCCTAGGGCACAAGGAGCATTTAATAATTGTGGAATGAAAGGATAGATGAAAAGCGCTCAGAAAATGTTTGCTGCAGCAGATCCCATTGCAAGTGTGTGAGAGAATGAATTTATACTGTGGAGACAGAGAGGTGGCTGATCAGTAGGGGAAATGTTCATTCTCTCAGCCTCCAAGATTCAGTGTAACTCACATGCAAAAAGGAAAGAATCGAATCCCTGAATTCTACTCCTGACACCAATATGACACTGTATGTTCACTAACTAGAATTTTTTAATTTTTTTTACATTTATTTATTTTTGAAAGACAGAGAGAGACAGAGCACAAGTGGGGGAGGGGCAGAGAGAGGAGACTCAGAATCCGAAGCAGGCTCCAGGCTCTGAAGTATCAGCACAGAGCATGATGCAGGGCTCAAACTCACAAACTGTGAGATCATGACCTGAGCTGAAGCCAGACGCCCAACCGACTGAGCCACCCAGGCACCCCTAACTAGAATTTTTAAAAAATTTTTTGAAAACAAAAAAGAAAGGAAAGAATCAAACCAAATAAATGTGTGTCCAATGCTGGTGATGGGGAGGCTCTCAGCAAGAGTATTCAGGGACATCTTTTCACACCAGGGATGTGGTGAGGTCTGAATTAGGAGGTCTCCCCCCACCACAGAAGTTCATGAGGGAACTCATGAGGGAAGCATCTCTGATTCAATGTTTTGTGCATATGTGCGTCTGTTATTTAAAATCATTAGAATCAGGGGCACCTGGGTGGTTCGGCCAATTAAGCGTCCGACTTCAGCTCAGGTCACGATCTCACGGCTCGTGGGTTCGAGCCCCGCGTCAGGCTCTGTGCTGACAACTCGGAGCCTGGAGCCTGCTTCAGATTCTGTGTCTCCTTCTCTCTCTGTCCCTCCCCTGTTTGCTCTCTCTCTCTCTCTCTCAAAATAAATAAACATTAAAAAATGTTTAAATAAAATAATTAGAATCAGAATAACATGGGTTCTCACTACAGATACATTTCTGACTCATGGGTCAAAGGCAGAGATCTTAATTAATTCTTCCCAACACCTACCACACTGTCCAGCAGACCATAAATGTTCTTTAATGGTTGTAGAATAAGTGTTAATAAGCAGATTATTATTTTAACCCCAAGCGTGCTCCTGCACCCTCTCAGCACTTGGTTTTATTTGTAAGAGACTTATTAGCACTTCCTGTGGTGTTGTTACGAGGAATCCTTGGGATTATGCATCAGCATAGAGTGGAACCCGCTAGAACTCTCTAATACCTCCGTCAGGATTGCTGCTCTTAAACATTAATCAATAAAGATATTTACTAGTCCCTATTTATATCCTCAGCACCCGGGAATTAGAGGGGATGAGGGTATGAAATATTAAGAAGAGAGGGCACAGGCCTTAGAGGCTGCCAGAGCACAAGGGAGGGATTCATTGCTGGAACATCTCACTGGTCATAACTGAGGAAGTCAGGAGAGGGCAGCAGAGAGCTGCGGGGTTGGATGGGAAGCGAAGCCTTCCTCTCTGGTAGGTTCTATCCCCAAGAATGCAGGATAAGCACAGAAACTGAGCCAGAAGTCAGGACTCTGGCACCCGCATTCTGGTTCAGCCAGTCACTTGTGGTGTGACCTTGGATAAGACACAGAACCTCTCTAGCCTTCATGTCTCAATCTCTAAAATGAAGAGAATTAGGTCCTAAGATAGTTGTAAAGTTTACAAGAATTGGGAGAGCTGCTGAATTCAGCAGTAGAGTTGCCTGAGGGCAATGATGGACACACACACACACACACACACACACACACACACACACACACACACACCCTACCAGAAGCAGGAGACAAGAAAAGAGCTGACTTTGGGAATTACATAAATATGGTTTTTGTTTTTGTTTCTTTAATAATGACGCCTGTGTCATAACCCGAATGTAGGTACAATTCCATGACGGTACACATACTCCCTTTGACCCTCAGGCACCTGCATCCAGAGAAGTGACTAAAGGCAAGACCATGTTTTTTGGTCCACAAATGCCACTGACTTTCCTCCTTCCTGGGCACATGAAAGTTCTGGCCAATACCATGTGAGAAAAAGAGCTGTCACTTCCAGGTTGCAGCACTAGAAAGTTCTTCTGTGAGCCTTCAGCTTATCTCCTCTTCTACCACTGAACCAGGAACATCAGTTACCCAGACCGCTTCTTGACAATAGGCTTTGGATACTTAACATGGGGGGAGGGGGGACTATGTTGGGTTAAGACAGATACTTGGTATCTTATGTTACTGCAGCAGAGCTGAGGCTCTCCTCACTAATTCAGTAACAGAAGAAAAAAATGTTTAAAAAGGAAACATGTATAGTCATATGAACCTAGTGAGATAAAACTCAGGGCCAAAAAAAGCAGCCAATTTTATGATGTCGTTTTCTATTGAGTAAAAATGCATGCCACCAAGAAGATATGCCATGAATATGAATTTAAGCACAGAACTTCAAAATTTTATAAAGAAAATCTGTCACAAAGGTAAGGAAAAATGGCTTCCCTGAAAGGAGAGTCATGGCGGAAGCCATTGAAAAGGTACGAGCCCAGTGTGACATGAATTCCGAAAAGATCGCTCTGGCTGTTGAATTTTTCAAAACAGACTGCAAAGGGGGAAAGGCAGAAGCTGGGGGACTAGTTGGGAGGCTATTACAATAATCCAGATGGAAAATCACAGTAGCTTGGACCAGAAGAGTAGAGGTAGAGGTGACAAGACGTGGTCAGGTGCTGGATACACAACAGCCATTTTTGGTTGATTGGGAGTCTTTAGCTGGATCATATTTAAAGCAATAAGACCATCTGAGTGTGCCTTGGGAGTGAGTGTAGGTTAGGAGAAGAGTAGCAGAAAGTAGCAGGAAGAGAAGAGAAGCCATCTGAGAGCTGCACCCTGGGCATGTCTACAGGATGAGTCTGGGAAGATGAGAAGGAACCCACAAAAGAGACAGAGGAGAAGCAGCCAACAGTAAGAAGAAAACTGGAGAGCAAGCCATGTGGGTGCCAAGCAAAGGATGTGGCTCGGGGAATCCAGTATTGTCAACCATGTCAAACGCTGCCAGCGATGCCTGGGTGGCTCAGACAGTTGAGCTACTCTGAATTTACCTTTGGGTTAGTAACATGGAAGCCATTAAAGATCCTGGAAAGATGGAGCACCTGGGTGGCTCAGTCAGTTAAGTGTCTGACTCTTTGTTTCAGCTCAGGTTATGATCCCATGGTTCCCAGGTTCAAGCCCCACATCAGGCTCTGGGCTGATGGTATGGAGCCTGCTTGGGATGCTCTCTCTTCCCCTCCCCTGCTTGTGCACTTTCTCTCTCTCTCAAAATAAATAAATAAACTTAAAAACAATAAAAATCTTGGGAAGAGCTGTTTTTTAGTAGGAGTAAAAGCTTTTTGCAATGAGGTCAAGGGGAAATGAGAGAAGAATTGAACATAGTGGAGAACTACTAAGAGAAATGTGGCTGTAAACTGAGGCGGAAAAATAGGTCAATAGCTAGAGAAGAAAGAGGGGTCAGAGAAGGTTTGGGGTTTTTTTTTTCAGCCAGAAGAAATAATCAATGTTTGGATGTTCATTTATCCTTAAAGGTACAGTGAGAGACTCCATGCCCCTTTCCATCCCTTGATTCCCAGACCACTGACCCCAACAGAGTAAAAGAACATGATAAACTCGTGATGACTTCAAAGAGGACACCACATCCCGCATGACTAAGCCCCAGTGAGGCAGCGTCTCCAAGCCTGCACTGTGAACAGCATGCCATGAGGCCAGTCAGTGACACATGAGGCCGTATAGGAGAATGCCACCTCATCAGCATCCTGCTTTTTGTTTAATTATTTTTTTTCTTATCAAAGGACTTCATTATGCAGCTTACCACGAGGCCGGTAAAAGGAAAAGCCTCCCTGCTCCACACCTCCCTCTGTCCAGTCTCCACACCCCAGAGGGATCACTTTCAACTCTCATTTGTTTCTTATCCTGCTTACTGTCCTATTTCTAGGTCACATCTTACAGTTTATTTTGTTTTCCACTTCAAGATTTTAACTTTTGACTTCATACGATGGAAAACAAGGATTTAGTTCTTTTAATTGACACACGACACCCACATCCCTATCTCCCTTCTAGATTATTCTCTTAGTAAAGTTACATCAAGACTTTTTGTTAAATTGAAATTTAATGCATACATTATTGGCTATAAAAATGTAATTCATAGCTGAGTCATTTGGTATGTTATGATTGCATACCCTTTTACATAAGACTTTTTGTTTTTCTTCTATTAATAATTGCCTTAGTTTTCCATTTGCTTAGTTCTATATGCACCTATAAGTGACACGTGTTCAAACTATCCCCAAATACCTTCAGACAGAACTAAAAACCCATTTCCAACACCAAGTAAATACACCAAGTGGTCTGTTAATTCAATGTATTTCTCAGAGACTCATCTCCAGGGGCCCTGCGCACTCCTGCTCTTCTCAGACCTGTCGCTCTCTTGATCTGATGCATGGCTGTCATCCTAGGACCACCTCAGAATGAACACTCCTTCCCCCTCTTTCCTCTTTGGATTCTGTTTTCTGGACCCTAGCTCTTCTCTCCTGGTTAATTTCCTAATTTTGCTACTCTCTGTGTAACTTCTTGAGACAGGGTGCATGGGAGGTATCGTTTAATGACCCAGCAGATCTGAGCCACCCTCTATTTCACCATCACATTGGTTTAATAGTTTGTCTAAGTGGAATTCAAGGTTGGTGATCACCTTCTCTGTCTTTGGAACATGTTACCTCACCATCCTGTGGTTTTAAGAGTCGCTGTTGAGAATCCAATGTCATTCGGTTACTCGTCTTTTGTTTGTTTGCTCTTTTTACTCTCCAGGAGATTTAGAAAATCTTCTTATCATCCCCCCAATCTGAAATTTCGTGATTATGCCCTCATTTGTTTCCCAGATACTCCGTGAACTTCTGAACTCTGAAAACTTGTATCTTTTAGTCATGGAAATTTTCCTTTCTCATTTCTGTGATAATCTTTTTCCCTCCAATTTTTCTGTTCTTTCTTTCTGGAATTCCTTCTCATCAGATTTTAAAACTCTTTGACTGAGCTTTTTGTTCCCT
This sequence comes from Helogale parvula, assembly GCA_004023845.1. NCBI lineage: Eukaryota > Metazoa > Chordata > Mammalia > Carnivora > Herpestidae > Helogale > Helogale parvula. The sequence continues at coordinate 29,379 of PJEM01009438.1, forward strand.
TCTATTTTCTTTATTATTTTCCATTATTTTATTCTATACTCGAAGATGTTTTCTCAATGTTATTTTGCAAGTCTATTGAATTTTTAAATTTTCTTGTCACACAACTAACATTTTGATATCTTTCCTGCTTTTCTTTTTATAGTATCCTGTTCCTGTTTATGAATACAGCTTTTTATCCATACAATTAGCCATATTTGTTGGGCACTTGCCTTGTGTCATTGCTAGTGCTGGTGATAGAAAAAGAACAAGGCAGGGTCCCTGCTCTCACAGAGCTTACATTCACCTGGGAGTGACAGTAAGCAACTAATGGACAAACTATATAATATCAGGAGATGATAGCACTACAAAAAAACTTAAAACAAGAAATTTAAATAGAAAGTGATGGGGAATGGCTATTTCACACACCCTCTCTCACCCTCATATGATATTAATTACAGTGTTTGGAAGTTGCCATCTCCTCTCTATCCTCTATTTCCTCCGAGTTCCTTGTCTGCTTGTTGACTTTGATCATGTCTTTCATTCTAGTGCCTTTCCCCCAAGACCCTTGGCCATCTACTGATACTTGAATGAGTCACAGCTCCGCACACCTGGGCAGGACTTCCTGGCTCATAGGCTCTGTCAAAGGGCAGTTGAGAGAGACACTGGCCTTTGGGGATGGGAGATGCGGCTTATGGGTGGCACTGTCTTCCTAGTTGGTGGTCTCTCCAGAAGGGACAGCTCTTCATCCCTGCTTATCAGCCCTGAGTTTGCCACCTGCATTCTGGGAGTCAAACGGGGTTCAGCAGGCTAGGGAAACCTCTTCAATATTTTCATTCATCCCTATTTTCGGTCTGGCCCCTGACGACTGCCCTCAACTGTGTCCAGTATCCCCAAATCCAAAAGCTCTGGGGTCCAACTTCTCCTGAGTAAAAAAGTTGCTTCCTGCCTTTTCTTGGGGCAAGGTAAGGAATCTGGGGTACAATCGCTGTTAATTCACTTTCAATTATCTCCTTGTTTTTGGTGTTAGTCTACCTCTTCTTCTAGAGGTAACCTAGTGTCTCCAACTCATGACTCTTGAGGGACTTAACTAATGTCTTGTTGGCTTCTCCCAGCCCCTTTGCAGGGGCTTAAGAATTAGCTGTCTTGGGGCACCTTGGTGGCTCAGTTGGGTAAGCATTTGACTTTGGCTCAGGTCATGATCTCACAGCGTCAGGCTCTGTACTTAACAGCTCAGAACCTGGAACTTGCTTCAGATTCTATGTCTCCCTCTCTCTCTCTGCCCCTCCCCTGCTCATGTGCGCTCTCGCTCTCTCTCTCTCTCTCTCTCTCTCAAATATAAACATTTTTTAAATTTTAATGAATTAGTTGTCTTCATTAGTTTTTCTCAATGACTCTGATCTCCTCTCATGCTCTCTTTGTCTTTACAGGTCCCTACCCTTTATACTTCTTTGGCTAACATTTCAGTAGATTTATAGAAGGGAACCCACATAAAATTGTATACTCAGCCCCCATGTTTACCCAGAGTAATTCCTCTGTGGCAGCCACTCCTAATTGATGCTGATTAAAAATAAAATAAAATAAAATAATTTCTTAACCATCAGGAGTGTTCGTTAATCTGAGTTCATGACCAGGCAAAGCAGGGAAAATCTGACCCAACACAGAGAGGTTCAGCCTTGTGGGATGGGATCTTCAGATTGTCAAAAATAACTCAGAGACAATTAGCCTAAGTCTTGAAAGTTTCATCGCATCCAGGTATCCACCCAGCCAGCTTCCGGGCTTGTCACCCGTACAACCACAGAGAACCCTACCCAGAGAGGGTCCCATGTTTTGTTTAAAATTCTACAGTCACCATCTTGAAATTCTTAATAATTTTTAAGCTATGAGCTCAGCATTTTCATTCTGCGTGGGCCCCACAAATCACGTGGCCACGCTGGGGCCGGTCCTGCATATGTATGAGGCACAGACACCCTGTGAAGACAGTTCTTGCCAACCAAAGACAAGAGCAGGATGTGTAAAGGCAGAGGGCACAAGTTCACACGGAAAAAAGGATTGTCCAGTTTAAACAATTCATCATCTTGACAGTTCAGAATTGACTGGTAGGAGAGCTCAGCCCAGGCCCATTGTTAAACCTCCGAGTCCGTCTTTGGTTTTTAGAAATCGTGTTGACCCGTCAGATGCATTCGGTTGGACACAAATAAGGCATGTGAGTCATGCAGATAGAAGGCTGTCACAAGTTTACCACCAGGCTGTTTGTCTACTGATTCTGAACAGTTTTCTGAGAAGCAATTGCTGTGTTTGCCTTCCCTGTGGCCTGACCACTTGCTTCTATCTGTCCACCACCCAGCGATCTTTCACACTGTCCATGCTCAGAGCCTTGCACAGATGAGTCCACACACACACACACACTCAGGGTCCAGCAGAAACGTTAACACTGCTCAACATCCATTCCCCCTTCTTCCCCTCTGTGTGCAGCAGGCATACGCCAAGCTGAAAACTTCACACCCAGCCTCTCTTATAAGTAGACCCGAGTTCTGGACATTGCAGCTCAAGTGAACAGAGCTACAGATTTCAGCCCACTGGCTATGGATTTTCTGGAAATGTTTTATTCTCTTGACATACAGGTTACCCATTTTTTGCACCTTGTCCTCATTTCTGCCGCCTGGATTTCTTAAGTGATCACTGGAGCTAGAACAAGCCACTCAATAAAGGTTTAATTCATGAGTATTTCCTGTGTGCCAGGCGCTCTTCCTGACTATGGAGATAGCACAACCACCACAACCACCCAAATCCCTGCCCTGGTGGTGCATACACTCTACAGACCGTCTGGCACCAGGGAGAAAAGCAAAACGAATCACTTAGGCCTCAGCTTCGACATTTCTGAACAGCTGAAGTAAAAATAGGACATTCACTGAGAAAAATAAATTTTATTCTGCCTCTCAGGGGTACTTAAGAAATAAGGCATGACGAATATTAGAAAAAGCTTTAGGATGCATGGGTGACGCAGTTGGTTAAGCATCAACTTTGGCTCAGGTCGTGATCTCACAGGTCATGAGTTCAAGCCCCATATCGGGGTCACCGCTGTCAGCACAGAGCTCACTTCAGATTTTCTGTCCTTTCTTTCTCTGCCCACCCTTCTCCAGCTTATGTGTGCGCGCTCTCTCTCTTTCTCTCTCTCTCTCTCTCTCTCGGTCTCAAAAATAAACATTTAAAAATAAAAGTCAAAAAATAAAAAGAAAGAATCATACAGATTCAAAATATTTTTAAAAAGAAAAGAAATAGCTTTGAGTGGAGAAATTCGAGTTCTAGTGAATTTTGAAACCACAATTAACAGTAAAACAAAAATTTTAAATATGTATATTTATATGTTTATAATTTATATATGTGTGTGTGTGTGTCCTTTTTTAGAAAGAAAAATAGGCAAAGCTGTGGGGAAATGTGATGGTGAGTCTGAGTGAAGGATGTATGGGTGTTTATTATATTCTTCTCCTTATTATATTGTAATCATATTTTTTATACTACCATTTGACTTCTCTCAGTGAGAAGGGGAGGGATCCGGTGATTTGCTTGGATCGTGTAGCAGGGCTGGTGACCTTCCTGTGAATATGGTATTGAGAAAAAATGCAAGGTAAGCCCCACCATCGGTGTGGAAAGGAGGGGCCTGAGCGTCCTGGGGCCCCTCTCTCTCTGCATCATCTGGAGGAGTTTGCCAATCCCGCTGCAAGAGGTGCCTGCTTTGGATAAAGCCCCTCAAGCCAGAGCCCCCTTCCAAACCCCAGACTGTTTGTCCCTGCTCACCAAGAAACGGCCGCGCAGCTGCTGGCTGGCATTTGGCCTGAGCCTCACTCTCATAACAAGGGTCCAGGGCAGCCGGCAGCCACCTCGTGGGGTGGGGACAAAGAATGCGCCCCCCGCCACCTGCTCACAGTGCCTTTCACCAAAAATAATTCGACACTCACGGCATGACGGCATGTCGGCATGTTGGTTGGAGACAACAGGACATCTCCAGCTGTGGAATGTTACCTCTCAAATCCAAAGAGGCAAACCGTGATGTAACGTAGGATGAAAGGACTGAGCTGCAGAACGGTATTTCAGACCAGTCCCCCAAGTGCTGGAGAGAAAGGAGGGTTGGAGAGGGCCAGAGTTGCAGAAGAGGAGAGGAGAGGGGAAGGAAGGGGAAGGGAGGGGAAGAGAGGGAAGGGAAGGGGTGAGAAAAACAAAACAAAAAGAAACCTCTGTTTGGATGTCTGTATGTATATACTTATGTATATACATGCATATAGAAAAATCTGAAAGATATACATTAAGGGTGGTTTTGCTTTTTTTAATTTTTTAATATTTATTTATTTTGAGAGAGAAAGGGAGAGCAGGAGTGGGGGAGGAGCAGAGAGAGAGGGAGACGCAGAATCCAAAGCAGGCTCCAGGCTCTGAGTTCTCAGCACAGAGCCCAATGTGGGGCTCGAACCCATGAACTGTGAGATCATGACCTGAGCTAAAGCTGGATGCTTAACCAACTGAGCCCCCCAGGTGCCCCAAGATCGGTTTTTCTTTTAAAAAAAAAGAGGGGCACCTGGGGGGCTCAGTCGGTTAAGCATCTGACTTAGGCTCAGGTCATGATTTCAAGGTTTGTGGGTTGAAGCCCGGCGTTGGGCTCTGTGCTGACAGCTCAGAGCCTGGAGCCTGCTTTGGGTTCTGTGTCTCCCTCTCTCTCTGCCCGTCCCCTGCTCATGCTGTCTCTGTCTCTCAAAAATAAATAAATGTTAAAAAATTTTTCTAAAAAAAGAGTGATTATTGATTACTTTCAGTGTGTTTTTGAAGGTAAAGGGGAAAATCCTTTTTTACCTCAAACCACAAGAGAATACAGAGAACAAACTGAGGGCTGCTGGTGGGATGTTGGTGGGGGGATGGGCTAAATGGGTGACAGGCATTAAGGAGGGCACTTGTTGGGATGAGCACTGCGTGTTATACGGAAGTGATGAATCACTAAGTTCTCCTCCTGAAATCATCATTACACTTACACTATGTGTTAACTAACTTGACTTTAAATTTTTTTTAAATATGAATTTTATAAAAGACTCTTTTTTGTATGTATTATAAAAAAGACTCTTTTTCTTTTCTTGTATATTGTATAAACTTTCTGAATTAGTCTCTTCTTTTTTGGAGAAAGCATCTTTCTTTTTATTATTCTTTTTTTTTAATTTAAATTCAAGTCTTGACTTCAGGAGTGGAACCCAGTGATCCATCACTTAGGTATAACACACGGTGCTCATCCCAACAAGTGCCCTCCTGAATGCCCGTCACCCGTGTAGCCCATCCCCCCTCTCCCCTCCAGCAGCCCTCAGTTTGTTCTCTGTAGTTAGGTTTCTCTCAGTCTATCTTAATTTGTATTTTTTTCTAACAAAGAGCAATTAAGGCTAGGGACTCTCTAATGAGAAAGGGGCTTTCCCCCTTGAAGCTGCTGCCCCGCGGTGGGGGAGGGAGGGAAGTAAACTAAGGCAAAGCACAGTCCAGATCTGAGGTCAGCCAACCACCGTGGCTGCAGCGGGCCCCCTGCTTTGGTCAACAAGGTCCTATCAGATCCCAGCCACCTGCAATCATTCACCTACTGCCATGACAGCTTCTGTGACACAAACATGGTGGTAGAGCTGCACGTGGCCTGCAAAGCCAAAACTCGTCCTCTCTGGGCCTTTGCGGAAGCTTGCCAACCCCTGGTCTCCATTCTCGGTTCCCTCCGAGATGGGCGCCGCACCATCCAACACCAGCGGTGTCAGACCACCGACCCCCAGATTCAGACTCCAAGAGGAAGTCGTAAAAGGTAAACCTGAAATGTATTTTGTGAACTTAAAGGGTTAAATCAACACTGTCACCTTGTCATAAAGGCCATCTCCGTCAGTCACCCCAAGACAGCCCTATCCATCGTTCTTGGCCAGCTTCCTTCAAGGACTTTATCACATCTGATACCTTCTCTTTGTAAATGTTTGCCCCCTCCTCACAATGTGAGAGCCCTGAGAAAGGAATCTTCCGTCTTGTTTGTCCATGTATCCCCAGGGCCTAGAACACTGCCTGGCCCATAGGGGGTGCTCAAGCAACACTGAATGAATGAATGAATAAATGAATGAATGAATCAAAAGCAAGTCAGCAGCAAAATTTTCCTATTGGGTGAAGAGAGATAACTACACAGTGACCACAAGACCCAGACTCTACAGGTAAAGAAAAAGAGCAGTCAGTCTATGAACAATAATCCAGCAGTGTGTTTTAAAAGTATGGACAATAATGCTCAGTCTTTGTGTATGAGAGACTGTCTATTTTTCAGCTGAGTTCAGAACGAATCTGGTGAAGAAAGTCTACAGTGAAATGCAACAGTGGTGAGATGGGAGAGGTGCTTATTATGGTTTTTTTTTTTTTTTTTGGTCTCAGGCAAGACCAAGGGTCCCCACCTGAAAATGAGGTGAGAAGTCAGAAGTTACAGAACTCACCCAAGGAAGCTCCTTTTGGGGGGTCTGGAGGAAATAAAGAATGGATGCCCTGTTTGCCAGGCCGAGGGGTAGTCAGGAGATGAGGTGGAGATGTGGAAAGGGATATGGTTGTTTTGCTTCAGAACACAGAGAAGAGTGGGCACCTGGGTGGCTCAGTCAGTTGAGCATATGACTCTTGAATTCAGCTCAGGTCATGGTCTCATGGTTTGTGAAATCGAGCCCCACATTGGGCTCTGCGCTGATAGCGTAGACTGCTTGGAGATCACTTGAGATTCTCTCTCTCTTTCTCTCTCTCTCTCTCTCTCTCTCTCTCTCTCTCTCTGACCCTCCCACACTCATATTCTATCTCTCTCTCTCAAATTAAATGGATAAACAAAACAAAAAAAAAACAGAGAAAAGATATGAAGGAAATGTGAAATCTTGCCCCTTTGGAAGGAAAACATATATGAGTAATGGGAATTTTTATTCGGTTTTGTCATACACCGAAACTGTCTCCCCGAGATTCACAGAGCTTTTTGGTCCCCCCAAGACTTTCAGTAAAATTGTCATTATTCATTTGGCTGTGCTTTCTGGGAAAAGATAAGAACATTCCTGCTTCAAGGTGGGTGTAGGGTCAGGAACAGAGGCGACTCAGGGTGCCCAGTCACATAGGGATTACAAGAATAGCCTATTGTGCTCTGTTGGCCCTCCCGTTCTTATCTCTGAATAGACAAAATGCAGAAAAATGTGAAACCTTGAAAGAAAATAGACCCATTCACTCTCCTAGGTGAAACCAAAAAAGCCTTGTGCTGTTTTAGAAACAAGTTAACTCTCTGTCCACTAACAGATACCAAAGGAAGACAACAGTCCATTCAAAGGTAAATCAATCCTCTGTACAAATAACCGAACTTGAATACCAAGACTAGCGCGGATCCACATACCCATTTAAAATTTCTCCAGACTCTGTACACTATGTCCCATTCTCTCAGCTGAACAACCCAACTGTCTAAAACAACCTGCCTCTGTAATCCCAGCGTCCTGTAGTTCTTGTTAACTGTTTCACTATGCATAGCTTCTTCTCCAAGCAGATACTCTTCATCTGATTAATTTCACCTTCAATCAGAAAATGGCAACGCGGGGCGCCCGGGTGGCTCAGTTGGTTCAGCATCCATCTCTTGATCTCGGCTCAGGTCATGATCCCACCATTTGTGAGTTCGAGCTCCATGTCTGGCTCTGCGCTGACAGCACAGAGCCTGCTTCAGATTGTCTCTCCTGGGGGTGTAGCTCAGTGGGTAGAGCATTTGACTGCAGATTGTCTCTCCCTCTCTCTGCCTCTCTCTCTCTCTCAAAATAAATAAACTTAAAAAATAAAAAATGAAGCAAATGGAAAAGTCAGGCACCCAAATTTACAGTGTACGATCTTAAAGGAATCAGATTCAGAAATTCCTATTTCTGTTATCTCTAGGCCTTTGCTTTTTTTCCTGCAGAATTGGCATCTCTCATCTGTAGCTTTCCCTGTGGGTGATAGGATATTTTATACCTTCTCAATACAGAACTGAACCTGTGGGAAATTTGCAAAATAAATGTACAGATTTACCTTTTCCTTCAGAGCCCAATATCCTAATCTTTGTTTCTATTCATTTGTAGCAGGCCTCCATTTCAGAGATTCATGTGGATTGGGACCAGACATTGCCAATATTTGCAGCAAGTTTTCAGTTGCTGCCTGCTTGCCCCCTTACTAAAGTCAGGTGGTCTTTTTGTCTTCTTTTCTATTAGTAGTTGGAAATGAAGGAAGAGGAGGGGTGAGGAGGCAAGGGGAGGGGGCAGGGGACATAGAGAACAGCTGAACGAATTCAGACATCCAAAGGTATAAAATGAAAGTCCCACCCCATTCCCCTGCCCTGCAGGAATGATTAAAATCTAGCACATACCCTGACAAACCTTTCAGTGTATGTAGCTTATCCACATGCATTTAGGCCCTGGGAACACATTAGTGAACAGAAGAGACCACAGTCCCTGTCCTCCTGGAGCTGACATTCTTGCAGAGATGGCAGACCAGAGAAAATAAGTCAGCACACGCCATTGCAGCTGCAGGAAGTGCTATGAGGCAAGAGGGGGAGGGAGGGTGGGGGGTAGAGCATTGTATTTAAATAAGATCCATTAGGGGTGTCTGGGTGGCTCAGTTGGTTAAACATCAGACCTAGGCTCAAGTCATGATCTCATGGTTCATGGGTTCAAGCTCCACATCAGGCTCTGTGCTGACAGCTCAGAGCCTAAAGCCTGCTTTGGATTCTGTGTCTCCCTTTCTCTGCCCCTCTCCTAGTCACACTCTGTCTCTCTCTCTCTCTCTCAACAATAAATTAAATGAGATCCACAAAGTCTCTCTGATAAGAGGACATTTGAGCAGAAATCTGGGATGGAAGCAGACAAGGAAACAGTGACTGCAGAAGAATGGGCAAGAGGGAGATCCAAGAAATTGTGGGGGGATGTGAGGTGGGGGGTGGTGAGAAGAGATGGAGTCAGTCCCTGTAGACCTTAGGAGGAGCCTACATTTTCATTCTAATAAGATGGGGGCCCATGGTGGGTTTTAAGCAAAAGAATACTCTCTTTTCCCCCCATTGGCCCCTCCAACCCATTTTCCCTCCCCCACCACCCCACTTTTAATAAAATGTACTCTTGGGGCACCTGGGTGTCTCAGTAAGATGAACATCTGACCCTTGATTTCAGCTCAGGCCATAATCTCACAGTTTGTGAGTTGGAACTCTGAATCCAGCTCTGTGCTGACACTGTAGAGCCTGCTTGGGAGTCACTCTCTCCCTCCCTCTCTCTGCCCCTCTCCCGCTGACTCTCACTCTCTCTTTCTCTCTGTCAAAATAAATAAATTTTTAAAAATTAAAAGTTTTTTTAAAATAGTACTCTCATGCTGTCCCTATACTGCCCACCAGCCCTCCAGTGAAAACCATCTACAGCAATGGGTCTTTCCCCTTGTTTTGGAAAAGGTGTAGCTTCTAGCCCAAAATTGTTCTTTTGGTAATTCTTATCCTCTTGCAACTCAGAGGTTCTCGGTCTTTGCTGCACATTGGAATCACCTAGGGAGCAAAAAACAAATAAACAAACAAAAACCCTATGTTAGAGTCTAACCAACAGAGATTGTGTTTGATTTGGTCTACTGAGAACTTAGCATCAATTTTTTTTATAACTCTCTAGGTGGTTACAATATGTAGCCAAGGTTGAGAACAGTGTCATAACGGATCCTTCTAATGCCCCTGCCCTTAAGCTCATGACCTCCTCCTTACAGCTCACCTCTCCCAGCTAGTCATTGCTACAATTATGTCATAGACATTGACACCATCAATAACAGCCCCTCTATAACCTCAATTTTAAGGCTCCCATTCTCCAGCCAACACGTGCCATCTTCCCATCCTACACTTCAGTATCCCAGCTCTGGAAACCCCTTAACACCTAAAAGCCCATTGACCCTACCACACTTACAAGGTCTCTCCACCTCCCCATGGCGTCACTTCCCTCCTTACCCAGTTTAGACTCTCCAGTCCCATCATTACCATCCCTCTTTTCCCACATCCTCACCCTCTCGTCCAATTACCATTTCCTCTGGCCCTCCCTAGAAACTGCCCAGACTGAGTAGTGAGCTAGTCTCCTCTAGTTATCCACAAGTTCTCAAAGGTTGAATCCTTCATCCTTACTACATCCTTGATTTCTTTTGCCCTCTCTATATTCAGAATGTTTTGGCTCATCTGTGGTCACAGATTTCCTCTATTTTATGCCATGCAGCCCTCCACCCCAATCTCCACTGGACTCATATTTGCTGAAATAATTCTAATAGAGAACTACACCTAACAGTGTCCAGAAAAATATTTCATTTTCTGAAATAATCAAAACTGATACAAACTAATGCCACCACTGATAAACAGGGGAATTTTTAAAGCCCTTCCATTAACTTCCTGCCAAGCACCATCAAAACACTGACCTGAGTCCGTTAGTCACATCTGGGATTCCTCACCCACCTTTAGGGTTCCTTCCACCTGTACACATAGGAATGAAGCCCGTGTGATATCTACCAAACTTAACGGAACTTACGCAAGAAGAGAGAGAACATGTATAATCCTATACCTTGCAATCAAGAAACTGAATGCAAATGGGGGCACCTGGCAGGCTCAGTCAGTGCAGCATGAGTTTTTGATCTTGGGGTGGTGAGTTCAAGCCCCATGTTGGGTGTAGAGATTACTTTACAAATTTTAAAAAAAATTTAAAGAGAGAAATTGAATTCGTATGAAAAACCTTCCCATAACAAAAATTCCTGGCCCACGAGGGCTTCACAAGTGAAATTTCCAAATATTTGAGGTAATAATAAAAAGGATCATTTCTCAAGTCTTTTAAGAAGCTAGCTAACCTGAATACATAATAACTCAAGAACATATAAGAAAAGTATAAGTGAATCTCTCTCATGATAATAGATGCAAAAGCCATAAGTAAAATGTTGACGTATTAAATCCAGTGATACCTCTGGAGGGTTATACATCTCAAAGTTGTATCCCTGGATTAATTCTTGTATTTATTCCTGGGAACACAAACAAGACTCATTTAATGTTTAAATATTAATCAATGTAAGTGACCACATTTTTAGAACATAGAAAGAAAAACTGTATGATCACCTCAGTAAATGTAGAAAAACATTCTTAATAACATTTAATGTTTGTTTGTGATCGTTTTTTAAATCTACCCTTAAATTTTAAATTCTAGCAAGCTAGAAATAAAATGACAGTTCCTTAATCTGATAAAAATATATCTCCCAACACCAAAAACAAACAGACCACAGCAAACATTGTACTTGACAGTAATATATTGAAGGCGCTTCTCCTGAGATCAAGAAGGAGACTAGTTTGTCCACTAACATAATTCTATTCAACATTGTGTTGGAAGTCTGAGCCATTGTAATAAATATTGAAATAAAACAGCCGTTATTTGCAGATGATATGAGTGTGTATTTATAAAAACCAAAGGAGTCTGCAGATAAACCGCTGGGAGCGGACCAAGGTCACTGGACACCAGATCAAAACTCAAAGCAGTAGCACATACCATGAGTGGGAAGTTTGAGGAAGAGAATGGTGATGTTTGATGGCAGGTGGGAGCGTCAGGATCCACAGGACCCTGCAGAGGGGGCTTGTGGGTCCCTCCAGAGTGCATCCACCGCCTTTTCCAAGCCTTCTCCAAACCTTGCTACCCCAGCATCCCATCCAGGCTTCGGGAGTCTTGAGACTGGATTTCCCCAACACAAACAAGCTGCCTGCCTAACAAAACTCTGTTTTGCCTCAAGTCTGGCCAGAAATGAAGGGTCTCCAAATGCAGGGGAAGAGTGGGCCCACCTTGGAGCAGCATCTTCGCTGCGGTCCCTCCTTGCTGGCTCATCCAGCCCTCAGACCCTGCCTCAGGAAACCCAGCACAGAGAAAGAGGCAGCTTCTCGGATTTGGAGCAGAGAATTCATTAGAATGAGAAGCCCCTGAGATTGTAAGCATTTGGCTAGAGGTGAATGGAGAAACTGAAGAAGAATCCGGGCAGAGCCCCCACAAAGAGACACGTGGCCAGCCATGACAAATGGTTCCACAAGCAAACTTGGGGAAGATTGCTGAGGATTCGTTTCTGACCTCTCTCCCTCCTCCCGGAAGCTTCCCTCGCTTACCTTCTTCGTGTTCCAAGTTGTCCCATCTCCACGCCCCCTGGTAAAACCCTTCATAAGATGGGGCTAAAGTGGACTTGCCACATGGGAAATCGCCTTGGTGCAATGGCAGGAGCCTTGTGCACCCGCAGGGAGGCGACTGAGCAGAAAGGCTCAAGGAGCAAATCCAGATGTTCAGAAAGAATAGTTACATCAATTACAAAATACAGGGAGAAGCAAGAAAGAGAAATATTTAGAAAACAATTCAGACAGGGTGGAAAAACCACACTCCGTGGGTCCTGTTTGCGTGTGCCCAATGTGTGCGTGTGTGTGTGTGTGTGCACGCATATGCCTGCATTCCTCTGTCATTCTCGTGTTCTCTTTCTCTGCCATCAGCCTCACTACTGGTCATGAGAACATGGAGTTGAAGACAAAGAGAGTCAGGAGGAAGGCGTCCAGGGCCATCGGGTGCAGAGAAAGATGCAGGAACAAACGTGCTGTAGGAACTGTAACACACCAGTGAGTCGCTGAGCAGCCACGCCTTTTCTCCGCAAGTCCTGGGCGGAGAACGAGTGGAACCCAAAATGGACAACCCAAGAGGGCCGAGTTAAGACCTCATGAATACTGAGTGCCTCATGAAACTCCTCACGTGACTGATAATTGTGTGCTGCTTCTCCACCCTTTTGTGCATTCCTATGAAAGTTCATCAGACGTGCGCTCTGCTTCCCTTCTCACAAGCTCCCTGGCTCTGTACTGAGTTTCTCTTCTTTTCTTTCTTTCTTTTTCTTTCTCTTTTCTTTTGGCTTAAACAACAAAAATTTTTATTCTCAGAGTTCTGGACACTAGAAGTCCAAGATCAAGGGCTGGCAAGGCTGGACGTTTGTTTGTACAGCTAACTTAACTTCTCTTATCTTCTATGACAGAATTAATCTTTTTATTAAATTTATACATTTTGAGAGAGAAAAAGCATGAGCAAGGGAGGGGCAGAGAGAGGGGGAGAGAATCCCAAGCAGGCTCCATGCTGTCAGAGCAGAGCTTGATACGGGGCTTGAACTCACGAATCGTGAGATCCTGAGCTGAGCCGAAACCAAGAGTTGGTTGCTTAAATAAGACACCCAGGCACCTCTCTGATAGAATTATTCTTTTTTTTTAATGTTTATTTATTTTTGAGACAGAACAAGAGACAGAGTGCAAGCAGGGGAGGGGTAGACAGAGGAAGACACAGAATCCAAAATGGGCTCCAGGCTCCGAGCTGTCAGCACAGAGCCTGATGTGGGGCTTGAACCCACCAGCCATGAGCTCATGAGCCGAGCCAAAGTCAGATGCCCAACCGACTGAGCCACTCAGGCATTCCTCTTTTTTTTTTTTTAATGTTTGTTTATTTTTTGAGAGAAAGAGAGGATGTGTGAGCAGGGGAGGGGCAGAGAGAGGGAGACACAGAATATGAAGCAGGCTCCAGGCTTTAGGTTATCAATACAGACTCCAGCTCGGGACCCAAACCCATGAACCGCGAGATCATGACCTGAACCGAAGTCAGACGCTTAACTGACTGAGCCACCCAGGTGCCCCTGATAGAATTATTCTTATATAACCAAACATGCATTACAGGTCCTCTCTGTCAGAAGGATGTTCAACCTGATCCTCAAGATAAAGTCAAGCCCGGTCACATTTCTGAGCCACCGAGGCATGACTCATACTTGCACCCAAACAGGAAGATACAGGAAGTGAAGCCACAGCAATTCACAGGGAATGAGAGGTGAGATGTCTCAGG